>OX243821.1:34359978-34399978 GCA_945859605.1 Lumbricus rubellus
CTTCCTCTTGATCTTGCTCCCGGAACCGTTCCTTGCATAATCTCCTTCTCTAAACAATCTCCATGCTTCCTCATGATGTGCCCGAAGTACCACATCTTTCTTCCTTTGATAGATTCAATTAGGCTCCTTTCTACACCAGCCGTCTTCAGTACCCATTCATTACGTCTATTAATGGGAAAACCTAAACGTATATCAAAAATGTCAAATTTTTCGAGAGGTGGGTGGTTTGAAAGGTTGCATATCTACATTTCTGAGTGCAATGCTGCTTTAAACACACTTGTACAACATCTCTCGATTTTTCCTTACGTTGGGTTCTCATTCACAATCTACAGGCGTCTAAATTAAAAACAGCAGCACTAGAAATATTTCCAGGTTCGAATCCACCTTTAGCCGCCGCGTAGGAACCTATATAAACATTATCAAAATATTATTTATATTCATACATTGCAATCAATCAATGAATCAATCAATCAATCAACTTTATTGAAAACCACCACAAAGTAATACAAGCTCACAAGAACTTAAAAGTGTTCGATTTAGACACCGTAAAAGTGTTGACTTTCGACGTTATAATTATAAGGATAGAACGCAAAAAACAATTAGAGGCGATATCCCAAAAAAATTTAGACACCTTTCAAATGTTCCAATAGCTGCTATATAAACAAGAGACTTAAGAAATTTTTAATCCATCGTGCCAAAAATGTATAATGAAGGAGAAACGCTCCCGAAATAACCTCGGCTAAACAGAAAGAGTCTTTTAAGGCTTGAGTAAAACATGTTGGGCTGTGTTCTACATGTAAGTGTGCTGTCATAATTATTATTACCCGAGCAGCGTTGCCATTCCAATAAAAACAAACAAGTTGGAGCGTCGAAATAACCCAAGAAAACCCAAGTTGCTCAAAATCTTTCTGAAATGTCCTCACTTTTCCGAGTTTATTTAGTGAAAGATTTTTTGGTCGAAAAAAAAAACAAGAAAAAACCAAAGTTCTTCCATAAAAAACCCATTTCCCAAGTTCGGATCTAAAAACCCAAGATCTTGTGAAAAACCCAAGGGATGGCAACGCCGTACACAATTGACCTTCTGATCTTCCGTCACTAGTCTTGACACATCGCAGTTAGATGACAGTAATCAGAATTTAATCTAGACATATCCAGGAGAAAGAATTGCAAATTAAGAAGTTAACAAATGCCGTAGGTTATATTCTTTTTTATACTGATAATCTTTTTTTCAGTACGTCTACTAATGGAAAACCTCAAATGTATAAAAAAAGTCAAATTTTTCGGGAAGTTGGTGGATTGAAACGCTGCTTATTTAGTTTTTTAAGCTAATGCTACTCTTACACATGTGTGCAATAATTATATCTCTATTTTTCTGCAATATATCTCTATTTTTCCTGGCGGTGTTTTACGTTCACAATCTACGGACGTCTAGGTTAAAGATAGCAACTATTGCAGCAGTAGAAGCAGTAGCAGTATACTAGTATTTATGGTAGCAATGATAGTTGCAGACTTGCAGTGGCGTTAGCAGTAGCAGTAGCAATAGCAGTAACAACAACAATAGCAGCAACAACTGCATCATTAGCAATAGCAACAACATTAGCAACAACAACAGCATCAGTAATAACATCAACAACAACAACAACAATAACAACAACAATGACGTCAGCAACAACAGCAGCAACAACAGCATCATTAGCAATAGACGTAACAACAACAATAGCAGCAACAACAACAACAACAATAGCAGCAACAACAGCAACGATAATATTAGCAATAACATAGTATCATTTTTTTCGAGCCGTAACTTCAACATTTTTGTTAAATTTGGATCATACGCTGCGAGGTTATTTATGTAAATGAATCTCTCGACCAAATTATAGCACTACCATCGAACTTTTCAAAGGTGTTTAAAATATTCTATTTAATATCCGAGCGTCTCGCGTTGTCTGGTGACTTTTAGTTTTTCAACAACAGAAAACAGCGTTAAGCCATCGCTCGAGTAATTATTGCGTTGTATCCAGGCTTTTCGAAGGTGTGAAAATATTTCGATTTAATTTCCAACGACAATATTAGCATTCATTCATTTCATTCGGACATTTATATAGCGCACCTTCAAGTAAAAAGCTACTCAGAGGCGCTCCCCACTCCAGCGCGTTCTTAAAAAATAACAGTTTTAAGTTTATAGTAAGGAACGATCCTGGTAGAGTCCGGGGTGTAGGCGCAGCTCAAAAGCAATAACAATTAGCAATAACTTGGGCACTCGAGGATTAAAATATTCTATTTAATATCCAAGCGTCTATTATTATTATTATTAATAATATTATTATTATATATAATAATATTATTATTATTGTTTGGTGACTTTCAGGTTTTCGACAACAAAAAACAGCGTTAACCCTCGGGCTACCAGGGGGGGGTAGTATCCACCCCCCCCCCTAGGTTTTTTTAAAATAAAACTTTTTTCGTTCGGAATAAAATTTTGACGTTTTAGGTAGCTGTAGAGGATTCATTTGCACACATTTTGAGCTAAAATGTGTGATGATATACCATACCATTCAAAAGTTATACCAGATATACCCGAGGCACCAGGGGGGGTGGATACCACCCCCCTTAGATTATCGGCTGTATCTTATCCGTCCTTTGACATGAAGAGACGCGAATTACACCATTCTGTAGAGGGAATGTGGGGCTACATTGTGGTTGTCACGGAGTTGTCTTTTGACAACCGGAAGTGCTCAAAATAAATTAAAATATATAAAAAGGTGTTTTATTTTCATAAATTTTTATGTTTTTCCTAATAAAAATTATTCATAATTTATTTTTCAAGAGAAGTAAATTATGCCATTCTATAGAGGGCATTTAGGGCTATTTTTTGATACTAATTAATTTGACATTTGATGACCGGAAGTGCTCAAAATAAATTTAAATGTGTGAAAATGTTGGGGGTTTTTTTACAACGTAAACCGATAAGTCTGCGTAAACGTTTTTCAGCAGCTAATACATGTTTTTTTCTTTTTATTGTAATTAAAACTAACTTATTACTAGTTTTTATAGTTGGATATTGGACTTTATTATATTCAAATAAATAAATTATGTTAAAAACACACAGAATCTAATATTTTGCTTATGCGAAAGTATACATTTTGTGAAATCGACGGGTGCCTAGGGAAAAAAATTCATAATTCCGGGGTGCTTTCATATATTTCAAACCTAAATATACCATTTTGTGCAGAAATGAATGCTGAATCCATAGGTGTATTACAAGTTATGATATCTCAAACCAAACCCAAAATCCAGGGGGGGTGGTAACCACCCCCCCCTCCTTGGTAGTCAGTGTTACAAAAAAAGCTTGGTAGCCTGAGGGTTAAACCCGTCGCTCCAGTAATTATTGCGTTGCATGCAAGCTTTTTAAAGGTGTGTAAAATTAATATTTCAATTGAATTCAAAACGACAATATCATCAATAACAAAGATGATGAAGAAAATGTTATAATACTTACAATGCACGTACAGTCTGATCTGTGTCGCATTCCCCTCCATGCCTTGTCTCTGCGCGACCAAACATCTCAGATATTTTCCATCGTGATGCTGACCCAGCACCAACGCTCCAGTCGACCTCCACCCCGTGCACTCCAACACCCTCAACCCCTCCACCCCCGTTACCATGACGAGGGGTTGGGCCCGGTAGAAGAAGGGGGTTAGGTCGGTGTCCCCCGTCTGAAGGGTGAGGTCCGCTGGGGGGCAGGGACCGCGGGTGACGCAGCTGAGGGAAATGGGGTGACCGTCCTTTGCTGTGAGGTTCGTCAGGGGTTGAGAGAGGTTGGATGGGGTCTGGTCGGAGGTAAGGAAGAGAGAGGTTAACGAACCTAGAGGTCAACAGAAGAAAACAAATGGGTTATTTTATTTATTTATTTATTTTATTTGTTTATTTATTTATGTTATTTAGTTATAAATTTGGTTATTTATTTGTTTATTTATTTATTTATTTGTTTATTTATTTATTTATTTTTTTATATTTTTTATCATTTATTTATTTATTTTTTTAAAATTTATTTATTTATTTTTTATTATTTATTTATTTATTTATTATTTATTTATTTATTTATTTTTTATTTATTTATTTATTTATTTATTTGTTTATTTATTTATTTAATATTTATTTATTTGCTTATTTGATAATTTATTTATTTATTTATTTATTTATTTATTTACACAGAAAACTTATTTACTAACAAAAAAAATTTTCATTTCTGTCGTTTACTCCATTTTCGTCATTATTTTATGCATTTTCAATAAAATTTTGAGAGGTCAATGAACCTGGAGGTGAACAGGAAAAAACAAATGGGTTATTTTATTTGTTTATTTATTTATTTATTTGATTAATATTTATTTATTTATTTGTTTATTTATTTAGTTGGTTATTTATTTATTTGTTTATTTATTTGTTTATTTGTTTATTTATTTAGTTGGTTATTTATTTATGTATTTATTTAATTATTTTTTATTTTTTTTATTTGTTTATTTATTTATTTAATATTTATTTATTTGCTTATTTGATAATTTATTTATTTATTTATTTATTTATTTATTTACACAGAAAACTTATTTACTAACAAAATAAATTTTCATTTCTGTCGTTTACTCCATTTTCGTCATTATTTTATGCATTTTCAATAAAATTTTGAGAGGTCAATGAACCTGGAGGTGAACAGGAAAAAACAAATGGGTTATTTTATTTGTTTATTTATTTATTTATTTGATTAATATTTATTTATTTATTTGTTTATTTATTTAGTTGGTTATTTATTTATTTGTTTATTTATTTATTTATTTGTTTATTTATTTAGTTGGTTATTTATTTATGTATTTTTTAAATTATTTTTTTTATTTTTTTTATTTGTTTATTTATTTATTTAATATTTATGTATTTGCTTATTTGATAATTTATTTATTTATTTATTTATTTATTTATTTATTTACACAGAAAACTTATTTACTAACAAAATAAATTTTCATTTCTGTCGTTTACTCCATTTTCGTCATTATTTTATGCATTTTCAATACTGCACGTCAAAAGAAAAACAGTCAGCTATTTTATTTTTTAATTTTTTTAAATTTAATATTTAAAAATAATTATTTATCATTTTCCTATTTATTTACTTACGTATGCGTTTTAAAGATTTAGTTAGGGTTTTTGTCTGTTTGCCGTCTTATTGCTTAAATAATAAATTATAATTACTTCCTAATTAAATAATTTTACAAATTACTCGTGATAGCGTTACTCCATTGCTTATGCATTTCAAGTACAAATTATATACAATTAAAATGATTTAATTAATCATACGGTAGTCTATAAAATAGATATTTATACAATTAGGGAGATATCCATTCTTTCATTGTTTCACGTGTAAGTGAATCTATCACTGACTGACTTATCGTTCGTTTGTAATTAAGAGACAAATAAAGACAGAAAGAGAAATGGACAGAGACGGACAGACGGATAAAGATGCATACAAACTCATAGAGATACATAGACAGAAAGAGACAGACACATACATACTTGTAGAAAGACATACAGAGACAGAGACAGATAGGGACAGAAAGAGAAATGGATAGAGACTCAGAGAGAGATATAGACAGACAGAGACAGACAGAGACGGACAGAGACGGACAGACGGGAAAAGTTCATCCAACCACACAACTCACGTTCGTATAGTTGTGTATATCTCTGTCTGTCTGTCTGTCTGTATGTCTGTCCCTGTCTGTCTGTCTATGTCTGTCTGTCTGTCTGTCCGTCTGTCTCTTCCCTCCAACCACACAACTAACGTTCGTATAGTTGTGTCTGTCTCTGTCTACCTCTGTCTGTCTGTCTGCTTGCCTCTATCTCTGTATCAGTTTGCATGTCTGTGTTTTACGGTATGTGTGTCTGTGTGGATGTGTGCAGGTGAGCGTGTATTTGTGTTTCTGTGTTTTTGCAGTTGCATGTATGCGTGCTTGTTTGTGTGTCTGCATACGTGTGTGTGTTTGTATGTGTGTGTCTGTATGAGCGCGTGTGTCTGTGTGCGTGTGTGTGTGTCTCTATGAGTGTGTGTGTCTTTAAGTGCGCCTGTTTGTGTGTCTGTATGTGTGTGTGTGTGTGTGTGTGTCTATGAGTGTGTGTGTGTCTTTAAGTGTACCTGTTTGTGTGCCTGTTTGTGTGTCTGCATGCTTGTGTGTGTGACTCTATGAGTGTGTATGTGTCTGTATGTGTGCCTGTTTGTGTGTCTGTATGCGTGTGTGTTTCTGTATGAGCGTGTGTGTCTGTTTGTGTGCCTGTTTGTGTGTCTGTTTGTGTGTCTGTATTCGTGTCTGTATGTGCATATAATGTATTTGTATGTGCGTGTGTGTTTGCATGCGGTCATTGGTCAGTGGGACTCTCCTCCTCCTCTTCCTGCTGTGTAGTCTGTGTGTCTGTATGTATGTGTGTCTGTATGTGCGTGTGTATGCGGTCGTTGTTCAGTTGGCCTCTCCTCCTCTTCCTCCTCCTCCTCTTCCTGGTCTGTAGTGGACAGCGATTTCTGACCACTTGACCAGTCGCCGGTCAAAACAAACTCTGTGATCAGTGGACGGTGTTTGATGACTCCTTCGCATGATTTCTCGTTGTTGTCATCTAGTTTCTCGAGACAATTTTCACCCCAACCCCCATCCTTCCATAGTGATCTACCATCGCTACTCCTCCATCCCTTCATCCTACTCAGTTAATACGAATCCAGTTGTTCTATCGTTAGTACGGATATCAAATCTAGTCTATTCTAGTCTATTCTAGTATATTCTGGTCTAGACTAGTCTATTCTAGTCTAGTCTATTCTAGTCTAGTCTATTCTAGTCTGCTTTAATCTACTCTAGTCTAGTCTACTCTAGTCTATTCTAGTCTGCTTTAATCTACTCTAGTCTAGTCTAGTCTAGTCTATTCTAGTCTATTCTAGTAAAATCTAGTCTAGTCTAGTCTAGTGTAGTCTAGGCTAGTCTAGACTATTCTGGTACAGTCTAATATTGTCTATTCTATTCCATTTTAGAATAATCTATTATATTCCATTCCGGTCAAGCCTTACCTTATCTTTTCTAATCGTGACTGAGTATTAATTTGACTTATCTCATCTTATCTTATATGAACATTATAATACTGAACCCTACTCTATGATTATTTTCAAGCTCTCTGGTTCCTGCTCATATACATAATTTCAGCAACTTTAAAAAGGTGTCGTAAAATATGTGTGAAAGTTTTCCGATTATATAAAATTTTCGGTATTGATCTACGTCACTGAAGCGCCGGTATGCACAGGATGTTAAGAGAAATTCGTGCGCCGAGAACTACAAGAACTAAATTTTCTTACCGCGGACGTGTACCGTGTGCGTCACCTTCCCAAGAACTCTTGACTTTCGACCTCTGACTTCGCAGGTGTAGTTACCACTGTCCTCCGCTGAAGTATCTAAGCAAAAACAGAAATTAATAATTATTAATTAATAATAAATGGTAATCAATAAATGAATAAAAGTTCGGGGTAAAAACAAGTCATTGAAAGGTTAAGTAATTATTAATATTGATTAATAACTAATTAATCCATGATTTAAGCCTTAGCGTGAGGGTGTGTGACGCCAAACATGAAAATTGTGAAGATCATCAAATTTAGACACCTTTTATATGCTTTTATGCATTGCTATATATAAAGAAAAGACGTGGTTCGTACATTGTGCTTTTCATATGGTCAACTACTCTAGTCGCAGACTCAGTTCGTCATTATTTGCAAAAATGCAATCCTTATGATTGTCCCTCCCTTTCTATTCGGGCTGCTTTTGACTTATCAACGGGCGCTGTATCGATATTTTAAAAAAATTGAACGCAGTAGGTTACTATATTACTTTCATTAGCCATATTTCACATGATTTTTACGGGAATGCTAATAATGTCGGTTAAAATAATTATTACGTCGATGGTGTCTTGGGGCGTTGCATGTATATCAACAATTCTTCTCCACCGGTTACCGTCGCTGACAAGCTGGCGGCCTCAGTTTCCTTGAGACGTAGGACAGTCAAGTATCTCGCATCGATGGCCACGTGGCTCTAATAGACCCAGTCGCATCCCTCTCAACATCGATGTCAGAGGTTGCTGGTTACCCATTCGTGTTATTCCCTAAAGCTTTGATGTTGCATAACTTATTCTCCACAACAAACCTTAATGTTTGATTCAGAAAGTTTGCCTTCACAGTCACAGTTCTACTGTCCTAAATAAATCGCTCGACCTAATTATTGCACGGCGAGCAAGTTTTTCAGAGGTGTTTAAATATTCTTTTAATTTCCAAACCACTAGCTGGTGACTTTCAGGGTCGCTCACACGAACTCGCTTAGCGGTGGCAAGTGAACATAGAACTTACCGTTAAAGCATCGCTCGAGTAATTATTGCGTTGATTATAAGCTTTTAAAAGGTGGGGAAATATTTCGGTATAATTTCCAAGCGTCTATCTCCACCTAGCGGCTTTCAAGGGCCATTCACAACGTTAGTTAATGAGCTAATTAATCAATCACGCTACCATCCACCCATTCATGCATAAATGTGGGGCGCCCGGGCGCGGTGGTGTAGTGGTGGCGTCGTTGCCTTGAAGCCGGAAGGTTCGATGTTCGAATCCACCCTCAACCGCGTAGGGACCCTGGGCAAGTCCTTCACTCACAATTGCTCAGCGCTTCGGCGTGAAACTCCGATGCAGTGTCCGCTCTGCATTTGGGAGCGCATCTGAGTAGAGATAGAGTGAGAAGGGGCGTTCTAACAAGTGCATCTAGAAACCAACAATATGAGTACGTGGCTTAAGAAATAGGCGTAGCCCCAACAATACTAATTTATGACACTTTCGAAACATGATAATATGATACCAGTTGCCCTCCTTCTTTACCAAGACTTTGTCCTGGCACTAGCAACGCATGTATTCAGCGTCGGGGCTTGGCGTGTGAATATATGTCTAACATTTAGCCTACATTGCCTCAAAATGAGGAAGAATTAAAATTGCGGTCGTTCAATTTCGTTAATTTATAAATTTATTTATTTATTTCCGATTATTTTCGCGATTTTTTTCTTTTTCTATCTCTAACGCGACGAGGAAGACTTTGAGCATAAAGCCGGAAAATATTTATAAATATTTGAGTAACATAAAATAAGGTGTTTAATCAAGGCAAATTAATCTGGTTTACTAGGGACATTTCTTCACCATAGCTTGGACATGTGATAAGTCATAAAATCACGTTTAGTTCTAATAAATCCCCAAATCTATATAACTCCAACCTCTGAATTATGATAATAATTATTAAGAATCAATTTATTATATAAGCACCCGTGATTTTCAACATCCGACCTCACAGTTGTAGTTACCACTGTTCTTTTCTTTGAACACAGCATCTGACGTCCAAAGTCATCTGTTGATTAATTATGTCGTTGCATGCAAGCTTTTCAAAGGTGTCGAAATATTCAATAAAATTCACGGGCGCGGTGGTGTAGTGGTGGCGTCGTTGCCTTGGAGCCGAAAGGTTCGAAGTTCGAATCCACCTCGCCGCATAATTATGGTCATTGGGCAATTACTAAAGCTCTTTTAGATAGGAAGATTTTTGCAAGCATACCGTTTAACATACCGTTTACCCGTCGCTCGAGTAATTATTGCGTTGAATATAACCGTTTAAAAGGTGTGTAAATATTTGGTTTTAATTTCCCGGCTCCACCTGGCGGCTTTCAGGGTCGTTCACAACGTTAATTAATTAATCGTGCTAACATCCTCAGTCAGGGTTAAAAGTTCACTTCAAATGACTATAAATCGAATGAGTAAATATGAGTACATGATTTAGGAAACAGGCGTAGCCAATCCACACTACTCTTTAACCACCCTTTCGAAACAAATTCTATTCTATTCTATTTTTGGATTTATAAAGCACCTCTCACAGTACAACCTAATCAGAGGCGCTCCCAGTGCGAAGAACTCCTGGAAAAAGAAAAGTCTTAAGACATCTGGCAGAAAAAGTAAAGCCTCCAGATAAAATCTGAGCACGAATAATAGTAGGAAGGCCATTCCACAGTAAAGGGCAGACAGAGGCAAAGGCGCGGTGTTGGGCTGTGGCAGTCCGAGATCGTGGAACAAGAAGATCATGACGATCTAAAGAGCGGAGAGGACGACCAACGGTACCTGAGAAAGGCTTCCTAATGAGATCACTTTAGACCCATACGATCCACGTTACCCTCCTAATATACCAAGGCTTTAGACTGGCACTAGAAACGTATGTATTCAGTGGAGGGGTGCGCCATGTGTCTGTACATATTGTACGTCCAACATTATAATAGTCGAGGTAACCTCAAAAGGGAAATAATTAAGACGCATAAATCTAAAATCGCTGAGTCATAACCGGAAGTGACATGATCCCAGCCAACACGAGCTCAGATCCGAATCGTGAATATCTTATCCCTCGCCCGTTGCACCCAAAAATGTTTTCACGGGTCCGACTAATTGCGCAAAAGCCTCACCAATGACCGATAGGCGCATAGGATCCAATACCGTGTTGCTGCGTAGAGACGCCCATCTCTCTCTTTTGGCGTTTTCGCCTCATTTACCGTAATCTCGTCCAATCTTTCACAGCGTCTCGCTTCACAATAGAGACGCGATATTATCTATCTTGCGCTAGATGGCAGCTGTCACGTTTCATGCATATTCATTAATCGACTGATTAATGAATATGGAAAAAATGCGTGTGTGTGTGTGTGTGTGTGTGTGTGAGTACACACGCACTCGCACGCTCACACGCACGCACGCAAGCACACACACTCGCAAGCACACACGCACATATTATATAATATAATTTTTTTCGTTCTGCGTGGTTGGGCTCGTAGTGCCTCTGAGTAGTTTCATGAAGGACGGTGTGTAAATGCTCTGAATGAATGAATGAATGAATGCATGAATAAATAAATAAAAAATACGCATGGGTAATACGCATATAAATATTACGGTATAAGCATGACAATATTACAGTGTTTTTTTAAATTAAATATTACAATAATATATGATTATTATTTCAACACACGATTAGCTCAGTTTTAGCCGTAAAGAAAACTATTTCTATACATGCGTGTGTATCAATTATTAACTTATTATTAATATAATCACGCGCATTTTTTATCATCATATATTAGATGTATTTGGAGTAGAATTATTTTTGTAACATTTGCCCTTGGGGTTTGATCACACCGTAAACTAAATCTTTTATGCAAGTCCAAGATCCTGTCTACTAGTGTCTAGCTGCCTGTCTGCATCTCTGTATGTATGTCTTTGTCTCTGTCTGTGTCTGTCTATCCGACTCTATTGCGAGAAGCAAAGACTTCTGGCGAAATAGAGCGTCGACCCTGGCCTAAAACCGAAACTCCCTGCGAGACATGTACACGTGAAAGTAACAAGAGATATACACCGCGTCGCTGCGGAGAACGAAACAGAAGCAGAGAGAAGAAGATAGAGACAGACACAGACAGACAGCGTTTTTTTTATTATCTTGGCTTCCTTTGCTAATTCGCTGTCTTACGTAACAAGAGACTTGTATAATAGGGCTACTACCAGAGCGAGAGACAGAGTGAGAGAGAAAGAGACAGGGTGTGAGATATGCACACTGCGAAGAGAGAGAGAGAGCGAGAGAGAGAGAGAGAGAGAGAGAGAGAGAGAGAGAGAGAGAGAGAGAGAGAGAGAGAGAGAGACAGACAGACAGACAGACAGACAGACAGACAGACATACAGACAAACAAACAGAGACAGAGACTAGAGACAGAGAGACATAGAGAAAATGAGAGGAGGGAGGGAGACAGGGAGTGAGAGAGCACATAGAGTGGGAGAAATGCAGAAAAAGAGTAAAGAGAGATTGGAAGACAGACTGAGGGCGACAGATAGCAGAGACATACATGTAACTAGAGACAGTGACAGGTAAACAGACAGAGAGACAGAGACAGCGAGGAAATGAAAAAAATCAGACAAAGACAGACAGAGACATAGGAACAGACACAGGGAGACACACATAGACACACGCAGGCAGAGAGAAAGACAGACAGAAACAGAAAAATCCTTTTTCCCAGTACGACACCTTTTGCAAGAAAATCTTCTTCACCTCTAACTGTCTACCATAAATTATTATAACAACAATAACATGACGGATAGGCGCCCGTTTATGGCTGCCACTACGTTATTAATTATTCTTATTGCTAAACTTTATTATTTCTTTAGTATTTTATTTTAAGTATTTGCCTTGTAACCTCGTGCCGCTTGTCACTTTGATCAAATTGTCCTATTTTCAAACTAAACGAATATACATTTTATTTTTACACACCTGTTTTAGTAAGATTATTTTTTGATAAGTAAGAAAGAATCACAACAATCAAAAAGTCACGTCAATATAAAAAACCTTCCCAAGAGAACCAGACAGACAACATACATGCATACATAGATACAAAAACAGATACTTACACACACAGACAGTCACAGAAAGACATACAGACAGACAGACAGACAGACAGACAGACAGACAGAGAAACATAAACTGACAAAAAGAGACAGACATACAAGACAGACAGATATACAGACAGACAGAAACAGACAAACAAACAGAGAAAGGAAACATGCCTCTGACCAGACACACAAATACACACAGACACACAGAGACAAACAGACAGACATATAGAAAAATAAACCAACCTCTTACAGTGAGTCTCATCCTGTATCTCAGACATGCATACAGTCAAACAGACAGACAGACAAATAGACACACAAAGACAAACAGACAGACATATGGAAAGATAAACCAACCTCTAACAGTGAGTCTCATTCTGTATCTCGGTGGTTTATTGAAGAATTCAATATCGAATCTTCTCGTTGCAGCGAACGGTTCCTGAACGACACCCGCCATGTTGATTCTCATCTTCTCCTCTCTCTGAATCTTCTCCCAGATCGTCGGATTCTCGAAAACCATGAACGCTTCCATGTGGAACTCACAGTCGAGAGAAAGCTTCCCACCAGATGTCACGTGATAGGTCTGGTCACGTGACAGCATCGAGATGGAGGGAGAGACGACTGCGGAGTCTGAAAAAAGAGATGTGGATATTTGAAAAGGTTGAGAGGTTAAGAGATGGAAGAAAAGCCAGAGCCTACAACATCCAGATACTGGGACTGTGCGAAGTGAGATGGACTGGGGAGGGGAAGTTGGGATTTATAGGGTCTGGAGATGACGTGGAACGATGCTGTCGAGGTGGCGATGGACGGAGTGGAGTGGAGAAACTGCATTTCCCGATGTGCAGATCTGCACGGGATGGACTAAGGTTCTAAGGTAATAAGATTTGGAGATATGGAGTCAGATATATGTAAAGGTAGAGATGTAGGTAGGTGAAGGGATGGATTGTGAAGAAGAGGACCAGGTGGGGAAGTGGAAGCTGGGCTGGGAAGTGTAGAGGCGTGCGGTAGAGAGGTAGGGTTGAGAAGTGGTGCGGTAGAGAGAGGAGAGTAGGTGTAGAGATTGAGAGAGTACTGTTGGTGTTTGATAGGTAGTGAAGTGCTAAAGGGCACAGGTGGAAAGTGAAGTTGAAGTAGTGCAGAGATGGTGAGATGGAGTGATGGAAGGTAGAGAGACTGAAGACGAGGAAGCGAAAAGTAGGAGACATGGAGAGGCAGATAAACGAACGGCAAAGATGCGAAGTACATGTAGGTGGATAGATGGAAAGACTTGGGAAGTTAAGATGTAGGCCTATAGCTAAGAGCTGGAGAGGTCGAAAGGTGCAGAGATGGAGTAGTGTAAATATAGAGTGTAATGTAATGTACTGTGCTGGAATATGATTGGAATCTGGGATAGCTTGAAGAGTTCTGTTTTCAGTCGTGAAGAGAGAAGGAAGGTGGAACGTGAGGAGGTTGAGAGGTGGGAGGAGGATTGGCGATGAGTGGCAAGAAAACAAATTGCGGCAATTACATGAGACGGGATCAGTTTACAAGTCGGAGATGCACGGAAGTCACGACTCACCGTTGGGACTTGGCTCAGGTTGGCTGTGTTGCAATATATCCATGGTTGCTCAAGCGGAGGGAAGCTGCATAAACTAAAATATTTCCATGAGGCATAGGCTACATAGGATTGTAACATGAGATGGGGTGAGCTTAATTGATCCATGGATAAACTAGTGTTGCAGCACAAGCTAGGGCCAGCTAGAACGATATAAGGTGGACCAAAATATTTTGCACTTATTAAATTCCAGCACTAATGGAATCGTTTTAAGAACTCACGTCTATATTAAACTCACGCTATAGCTTACACCAATCTCAAACACAATAATTATTGTTCTCGAAAAGATTTTAATCGTGCGCTATAAAAAAACAATCTTTGATATGCGCATTCTTTCGTTTCGTGACCAACGTCACGTTTCAAACGATATCCCCGCACCTAATGCGTAATTTGACCAATAATAATAATAGCAATATTCATTATAAGGCGTCACATCGAGCGATAAAAGGGTGTCGTATTGGTTACACAGCTTATACACTAAAAATCGATCAGCGGCGTTACAGTAACTGAAGAAGGGTTTTCTTTAATTAGCTGTCTTTCTCTGTCTCACCACATTCGCCGATTTTTCTAGCGCCCGATGTGATTTATTCTTAAAAGACCAGACAGGGGAAGATCAGTACTTGATTGATCGATTCCATCCGCGCCACTGTATCACTTCGCGCCAACCGGACGGATTTTATATCCATCCGCGGCCGCCAACTGGACTTCATAAACTTCATTACTGGAGTCAAGTGATATTTGCTCTTTGCTCGGCAATTGGGAGGATTGCATTGAGTCGCGCGGAGGAATATTATCAGCCGGGACTATTTTCCGGGAGAGTGGATACCAATGCGGCGACCCGGGGAACCGGTTTATGCCGGATTTTTTTCTCTCTATCTTTCTCGACGAATTGGAGGGAATGTGTTAAAACTGGAGCGAGTGTTTGAAGGTTGTATCCTGTAAGAGGATTGAAGTGTGTTAGGTAGTTTTCAAAATAGTTTATTGCCGTTGCCTACCAAGGCACCTTGTCCGGATTACCCGGGGCCATGGACCGGCCACCCTAAGCAAACTTAAATTGATGTGTTAAAGCTAAATCGAAACCTAAACCTTACATTCGAGTTATAATAATAATAAAATAATAATAATAATAAAAATGTTTATTGAGGTGGTTAAAAAAATAGTCATTTTTAAATTTATTTACTTGCGTGTGGATAATTTCGATTTTTCTTTACATTTTCGTATTTCGTTGTTTACCGGAAGACGTCGAAGTACATTCTGGATTTTTAGTTAAAGAATTACAATATATAGCCAAGGGTTAAATATAAAGAAGGTGTTTAAGAAATTCAAAAAATCTGGTTTCCTCTGGAATATTGTTTCTTGATCATAATATATGTGAACTAGTCCAAAAAATTACGAATGGTTGTAATGAATTCCCCAACAACGCCAACTGTTGATTTATAATTATTAGACATCGATTTGCTATATTTTTTAATTTTAAAGTTAAGTTTGAAGGACACCATTAATTGTGTCTTTACTTTGAAAATAAAGACGTCATAATTATTACCGCAACTAATCGTATACTGCCAAACTGCTGCTGCTGTTGTTGTTGTCGTCGTTTTAATAATTATAATCATCATTATCATCGTTGTCGTCGTCATCGTCGTCATCATCAGCAGCAGCATCATCATCAACAACAACATCATCATTATCTTCATCGTAATAAACAATCGGATATATAAAAACTATATAACACCTTTAATACAAGCGTCACTGCACACAGACTATTATTGTTGCGATATAAATAGAACTCCTACTTCGTTCTGCGGCTTTGGTCAAGCCAGCGACAAAGAGAAGAAGAAGAATAACAGTTCCTATCATCTCGTTCTTCGAAGGACTTGACAGATGAGGTTCTTGCGGGTGCATGACCGTGAACTTGACCTTGATTGGTCCTTGAACTTCAACGTGGCAACTTGTCCTTGAAATCGAGTTTGGGTGGAATTGAAAGATGTTTTTAGTGAAGCGATGTCGTTGAGCTTCTACAATTATAGCCATCAGTGTGATAGTAATTAATTATTATCGTTTTAAACTGCTGAATAATAAATAACAAATAATTTTGACACCTCTTTTAAGGATTACTAATTTCATACATTAATAAAAGAACTTTAATATATTTCATATTGACAGGATGGGATTTCTGATCGATGGTGCCTTCAATCAATAATATTATTACTATAAGCTTCGGTTATAAATTATTTCTATTATTAGTGACTTTTTATATAGCGCACCTTTAAGAGATAATTTACTCAGAAGCACTCCCAGTTCAACAACGGCTAAATAAGGCAGTTTTTAGGTGAGAAAGAAACATTTTTGGTGTCATATATCTCGAACACAAAGGTTACATGTTACAGTAGGCCGTTGATGAAGCCCAATATTATTATTACCGGTAGTGTTATCGTTTTCAATAATATTGACAGCCGCCTTAAACAACAAGGTGACAGCTCGAAAATTTCTATTATGAAGACATCTTGGGTAGTCCAATCACTGCGAGTTTAGAAGGAGGAGGATCCTGATTTGACGAGGTTATTCGTTTGTTTTTAGAAACCTTTAAAAAATAAGTCACCTTTGCAATAAATTGTCTGACCATTTAATGTTTTATGTTTTATTTAAAATTTAGCAATTTGTAACATCGCACTAGAACACAGTCGTATTCAGGATAATTAATCGGCCTGGTGCCAGTCAAATTATTGTATGAAAGAGGAGGGCGACAATTATCATATTTAGTCTATTTCTGAACACTATTTGCTAATATTAATGAGGGAATTATCTGATAAAAATTGTAAGTTTGTTTAAGACAGGATTTTTTAAATGAAATTTACGAGATAATAAGGGAAGTTCAGGACATTCAATGTTTCAACTGATGGCGCTACAAACGAAGACCTTTTATCAGGCCAAGATACGTTCCATGGGATCCTGCACCCCCTGTCGAAACTGTGGCTAGAGCAGTAGATAATTGTGCAAGTACATGTAATGTTTGCTGAAAAGAAGCTCATGTGTGACCAAGTTGGGTCGAATGGACTACCACTTTACAGATATGGCATTTGGAAAGCCAGCTACTTTTATGAATATTTTATTCCTCTTAAAAACGGTGTTTAAGACAAAACCGTTCTTTTGCCGCACTCCTCAATGCAAGTAATGTTTTGTGTGACAAAAGAGGTCGGATGCAGCAATTAACAGTTCTTAAGTTGGGCGCGGTAGTATACATGTAGGTGTTTGTTTGTTTTAATGTGCATTTGTTATAGCGCACCTTCAAGCTCTCTACTCGGAGGTGCTCCGGAATGCAGAGCGGACACTGCATCGGAGTTTCACACCGAAGCGCTGAGCAATTGCGAGTGAAGGGCTTTCCCAAGGTCCCTAAGCGGAGGCAATGTGAGGTTGATTCGAACCTGTAACCCTGCGACTGATAGGTGACGAACATACTTACTACACCACCTAGTCTTACTTTCTTTGAGCCGCAAGGTTACGGGTTCAAATTCACCTCAAAGCACCGCCGAGTAGGTACCACGAGCGAGCTCTTCGCTTGTAATAATTGTTCACTCGCTTAATTAAACATGAAACTTCGATTCTTATGAGATGTTTCTGAATAGAAATGTCGAGGTGTGCTACAGAAATTATTGCTCATACATACATAAAACGTAAGTTTTATTTTAGACACCTTTCAACATATATTATATGCATCTATAAAAATTGACTCCTCTAAAGAATGTAGGAAATTATAAAACATAATAACAGTCTAGGGGTCATATAATTATTGCAAATCAAAATTCTTATGTTGGACGCAGTGATGGCGTATGGGTATGTTGTGTGCCTTGGAGCCGGGAGTTTGCCGGTTCAAATCCACCTCAAAGCACCGGCGGGTAAGGACCCTATGTGAGTGCAAGTTCGCAATTGCTCATGCGCTTCTGCGTGAAACTCCGATTCAGTGTCCGGTCTGTATTTGGGAATATATATGTTGAGAAGCGTAACGCTAGCGTTCATACTTACACAAGCTGGTAAGTTTGTTTAGGAAAACCTTTTAAAATGGAATATTTGTAGCTATAAATAGTTGCCTATTTAATTTTTTACTAATTAGTCCCCTTGTGGTCCACCGGATTACTGTAATTAGATATCAACCGATTGAGCTTAAAAAGGAAACATTAATATTGGATTGTATTTAAACATTTATAAAGCGTCTCTAGTAGGGTGAACCGCTCACGGTGCGACGCGAGAAGAAGCAGGTTTCAGAAAAAAGGAACCAGAATAGAGACTGCCAGACGGAAGTGTAGAGCAAACAGAAGAAGAAAGGGCATTCCATAGAGAAGGACCAATTGAGACAAATGATCGAGACTGAGCCATAGTAGCTCTAGCGAGTTAATTAGGTTTCTATATAATATAGAATACAGGTCATAGTGAGACAAAGAATTGCGGAAAAGTTTACAGTATACCGAGAAAATGTCTAGGATTCGTATAATTGTTTACGCATAGATACATAGCCTAAGCTTATCCGAAAATACGTATTAGCGTTCAGATAATAAATGTAGATACATGCTGACAACACTATAATAATTATACTGCTGATGTTTTATGCTTACAGCTTAGGCCTATTATACAAGCGAACGGTATACCTGTCTGCATAAGAGATAGTCATTGCATGTTGAACACCAGCTACTTTTATATTTTTTTATTCATCTAAATAATGGTATTCAAGACAAACCGCTCTTTCGCCGCACTCTTCATTCCACAATGCGCAGCCTACAGTAACTGTAGTCGTCATCGTAAAATTACAAATTTCTAAAGCGTCACTCGAAAGTCAAACGCAGGGCACCAGCTTACTCACGAGCGCTGTGTCTAGTCAGACTGATATTGCTAGAGACACCCAGATGGGCGTGTATAATATTTTAGTAAATTTATTCATATTGTGATTTCATTTGTGCATTTCATTATATAGCGATCAATACTTCAATGTAATAAAATGATGCTTAAAGGCATATTGCGAATTTCAAAGAAAATTGTCACTTGGTTACTTAGTCTACTGGCATTTCCATTGAAATAAATTATGCGGCTCCTATGTTTGCAACAAAACGGACTTCGAGTAATATACCCATAGTCAATTCTCACCCTCTTTTATATCAATTTTATTTCGCTTAAAAAGGTGTGGAAAACAAACAGTTTTCAATGGAATCGAAATGGTGAGTGACATTTTGGCGTCGCCGTTTTGGGCACCGGTAGTTTTCTTGTTCACCGTTGGTACACCGCAATCTGGCTTCTATTAATTGGCAAGAATCATTTTCACCAATCCAGCTTCCATCAGAACAATACTTATTTCATTATTAATGTACATTCTATTTAAATAACATACCACCAAAACAAACCCGGCTAAATCGAGAATCTTTATCAATCAATTTTTATTTAAGGTAAAATAATTTTCAGCAATCCAACTTCTATTTAATCAGGAAGTTCAGCATCAATCCAACTTCCATTTATACATTAAATTTTCCCGTAAAATCTATTTCTATCTAGGCAGGAAGAAATTCCATACATCCAGTTTATATGGAAGCAAGGGCTCAGTTCATCCAGCTTCCAAAAAAAGTAAAAGTTATTTCCATAAATCAACTTAGACCAAGAATTAGTTTGATCAATAATTATTCAACTTCTATTTAGGCAAACACTTATTTTCGGCAACAAACTCCGAAGTGATTTTCGAGGCACATGGAGAAGATTATGCATTATGGAATTTTACAAACTTGGAGCGAAAAATATTAGCGCGAATATTGCAGTACTTACAATTTGGCAAGAACTCTTAAACTTATATAAAAAAAAATCCTAAAAATTTGAGGTGTTGTCACTGTTTGCGGAAAAAATTCATTTTATCTATTTTTCTG
Source organism: Lumbricus rubellus (assembly GCA_945859605.1). Lineage (NCBI taxonomy): Eukaryota > Metazoa > Annelida > Clitellata > Crassiclitellata > Lumbricidae > Lumbricus > Lumbricus rubellus. The sequence continues at coordinate 34,379,959 of OX243821.1, forward strand.
ATCATGGAATTCTAGACCCAGTTTTGCGTGGCGGCGCTGTTGCTGCGAGCGCCTCTGAGTAGTCCACTTGGAAAGGCGGTATACAAAATCTCATAACGAATGGAGATATTAAAATAGTAACTTCGGACATTGATTAATAATTATACGGGCCACTCAGCTCAACAGGCTTCATTTCGCCGGTGAAAAGTAATGATTAAGGACAGATAATGGATTACTTCCATCCGTTCCCCGGGCCCTGAGTTCATCCACCATGGTTGAAACCATGATTAGAGCTGCTGACATTAATTTTGAGGTCGTATGTGGCAATAATAATTAGTCCAAAAGTTGTATGTATGTTTTAAACACCTTTAAAATCAATCATTCGTGTCAATAGAAAGTCAGTATTTTGGATTTTTCTAATGACTCGCTAATAATATAATGGTGTCGACTCCTTAACCATAATACGTTATTATTCATTCATTTGATTATTTAATTATTTAAATGCAGAATTAATATAGTGCTTTTCAAGGGGATACGCAGATGCGCTCCCGGCTCCAGCACATAAAAAGCACAGTTTTGAGTTTAGTAAGCTAATCAAGATCGTCATCGTAATCTCCAAATTTCTTGAGCGCCAATCAAATACCAAGCGCAGGGCACAAGCTTATTCACGAGCGCTGTGTCTAGTCAGAAGGGTTGTCCATACGAATTGTCTAAATGAGGTCATTGTGCAGTTACCAGACGACCAGAGGTGACAGAGGACATGTAAGGGTGGGCGGTGTTAGGTTGAGAATTGGAAGATCGGAGTAAGAGCTCGTAAAGGTGTGCGTCTTAGATAACTAGAGACACATGGGCGTGTAATAAACCTAATAGACTTAGTCTACTGTAACTGCTCATGTAGTTTCGAAGGAAAGCATTATTTTCTGTTTATTTGACTAGAGAGTCTGCTGACAATGCAAATCTTTTTCCATCGAAAACGACTTTTATTGCAAGCTTAAAATATTTAAAAAGGTGTCGAAGACATGTAATTTGAAACAAATTAATTACCTACGCAAATGAAATGTCCGTATGTGCACTTGAAATATCGGGAGGTGGTGATCATGAAAGGGGAATCATGGGGATCTCTTTTCAGGGACCTGCTAAAACATTTAAGATGTCGCCACCTACTTGTATTGTTAGTTTATGTTCGGTGACATGGAACCTGAAGGTTGCGGGTTCGAATCCATGTGAAGCCGCCGCTGCGTTGGAACCCTGAGTTCGTTCGCAATAGCCCAGGCGCTTCGACGTGAAACTCTGAATCAGTGTGCGCGTTGTAGTTGGGAGCGCCTCTGAGTTTAAAATGTTGAGGAGCGCGATAGCAAGCGCTCATACATACATAAAGTCATGAATTTGATTTAGACACCTTTTAAAATAGATTATATACGACTATAAATAGTATAGCTTTTTCAATGTTTTACAGGTTCATCCCAGATACCGGACACTAATAATTAAAAGTAACTTCTTCGATTAACCGATAACGCTACGAAAGCAAAGAGTAATTGTAAACATGTACACTGTGTCCGGAAAAAAAACAACCGATTTTGTAAATATGAAAATAAATAGTAAATATTCACCGATTTTTACAATTCAAACACCATTTTAATCCTGACATATTTCTCTAACAATTGTGAAAATATAAAAGTTCCAGTCCAAATAATGACGTCATGATGACGTCAGTTGCATCAAAATGCATATAGCCGGCCATTCATGCATGGTTCGGTTGGTATTATTGGCTTTTGGTAAAACGGAAATCCATTTAATAGAACCAGAAGTGAAAATAAATGCAGCTTATTAGAGGGATTGTCTGCTCTATAAAAAAGTGGTGCCTGATATCCGAGAATATTCGGAACAATAGCCTACACATTTCAACAAAATAGCGCTTCAGCTCACTGAGTTCGTGAATCTGTTGATCTGTTGACTAAAAAGACTCGGAATTCATTCATCTTAATCTTTGGCCGCAAAACGGCCGCCCGCTTAAATCCCACTGATAATAAGAGTTGGAGATTGATGGAGGAGAAGGTGCAGGTTACAAGACAAGGATAAGAGACATTGAAGAACTCCGTAAGCGAATTGTTAACGCCTCGGAGATTTTGATAAGCTGGTTATCGATGCTGGTGTTGGCTTTTGACGCTTATGTTGAAGCCAAAGGTGTACTCTTTGACCACAAATTGCAGTCTGACATAATTCAGATATAAAAATAAAATTAAACTTACATTTATTATTGATAAATTACATGATAAAATATTGAAATTGTGGATGATTTTGCGCATTTATCTCTTAAATTTGACTTTTTGTGCAAATGACGTCATTATGACGTCATTATTTGGACTGGAACTTTTATATTTTCACAATTGTTAGAGAAATATGTCAGGATTAAAATGGTGTTTGAATTGTAAAAATCGATGAATATTTACTATTTATTTTCATATTTACAAAACTGGTTGTTTTTTTTCCGGACACAGTGTAGTTGTTTGTATTTGCAGTTGTTATAGCGCCCCTTCTCGCGCTCTCTACTCAGAGGCGCTCCCGAGTGCAGAGCGGACACACCGGAGTTTCATGTCGAAGCGCTTAGCGATTGTGAGTGAAGGACTTGCCTAAGGTCCTTATGCGGCGACTAGAGGTGGATTTGAACCTCGAACCCTTCGGTTCCAAGGCAACGACGCCACCACTACACCACCGCGCCCCACTAGTACATTCAGTATGTTTGCAATTTCGCTTAGTATGGTCTGTATTATTGTCTTCTTTTGAGAGCTTTAAGTCACGTGGTCTAGGGCGAAACTTTTTAACCTGCTTAGAAGTCACGGTAGGCCTATATTATGACCAATCACTTCCATTCAATTAATAAGCTGCTGGTACTTGACACCATTTATTGGCACGTACACTTGTTATAAAGAAAGTTTAGATCCGCGAGAATTAATTCTCTAATCATTGTCTGCTAAGCTAGAGGCCAAATCTAAGTACCTCACTGCTGCAACCCAAACAAGGCTTGGGCTTCCAAGTCATTATTATTAGTAGCATTATTTACTACAATTTATTATAATTATTTTTTGTATTATTGACCGCCGACTTAACGGGCGCGAGCTAAAAAATTCTGCATTTCGGTAGTAGGCCTACAATCACGTATCTGAAATAAAATTATATTTTATTCCATTGGCGACGTTTTTAAGGCAGTAGGAATCCGTATTTTAACGAAAGCCTATGAAAACAATTTTTTTTGATAGTTTCCAAGATGGTGCAAAACTTCCAAATAGAGCATGACGTCATGAACTTTGCTAAAGAGTTGTAGTGTTGTCCCAATTTACCCAATGAGATTTATTTCTCTTATTTTTTATATCATGGAACTCTATAGACACAGTTTTATGTCGTCGCGCTGGGTTTGGGAGCACCTCAGAGTAGTCCACCTAAAAAGGCGTTGTAAAATCTCACAATAAATGAGTAAAGATATTAAAATATAAGCGATACGTGCCACTCAGCTAAAAAAATAGCTGTATTATGCCATTTTTTGAAAGCCATAATCTTTGTACAGTAAGTTGCCGTAAACTCTTGTCATGTCTGGATCCATATACATCCATCCATCAGTTCAACAAGCTTCATTTCTTCTTCAAAAAGTAATGAGGGAATGGATCGGGGTTTTTTACAGTCATCCGCTACTGTGATCTTAAAACCCTTATCGAACCATGGAAAGTAATGTATGCGGAAAGGATGGTCTAGTTTTTCCACCATGATAGGTCGTACGTGGCAATTTTTAGTCCAAAGTTGCAAGTTTGTTTTAAACACCTTTTAAATTTAATTTAATTGCTAATAAAGTTGCAAAACATTTGATGTTTTACAAATAGATTCATATCAACTGGCTCCACAGCTGAAAAAAGTAATTATTCTTTTAAATTCATTCCAGTTTGTTTGTTTTTGTTTGTATGTGCACTTGTCATAGCGCCCCTTCAAGCTCTCTCTACTCAGAGGCGCTCCCGATGCAGAGCGAACACTGCATCGGAGTTTCACGCCGAAGCGCTGAGCAACTGTGAGTGAAGGACTTGCCCAAGGTCCTTACGCGGCGAGGTGGATTCCAACCTCGAACCTTCCGGCTCCAAGGCAACGACGCCAACAATACACTACCGCGCCCCTCCAGTGGCGGAGGATTCCAATTTCACGAAGGTCTATGACAACAGACGAAGCCAATTCACTTCAGAACTCCCCTCGGCAGAATATAATAATTGTTTGGCATATTGCAGCACTTTATAAACACGGTTTGAGTTGTATCGTTTTGTCACAGTCATCCGCTTTCTGAACCCTGTGATCTTACACTCTGATCGAAATGATGTTTAGAGCAGAAGATTATTGGCAAATAATGTGTGCGGAAAGGAAGGACTAGTTTGGCCACCAGAGGTCGTATGTGTCAGAAACTGTGCGTTAATTTTAGACACCTCTAAAATAAAATTCATTAGACTAAAAAATAGAATAGTAAATTTGAACTTTCGCATAATATCACATCTCCATCAATGAAAAAAACTAAAAAATGGCACAGAAAATTCATTCATTCGTTCATTTATACATTCATACATTCATTCATTCGTTCGCTCATTCATTCATTCACTCATCCATTCATTCATTCATTCACTCATTCATTCATTCATTCATTCACTCACTCATTCATTCATTATTTCATTCATTGTTTCATTCATTATTTTTATTTCATTCGAGAATTTATATAGCCGATCTTCAAAGAAACTACACAGAAGGACTCTCGACTCTAGCAAGGGGAAAGAGCAAAGTCTTGAGTTTGATAAAAGCCCAGAAAGCGGTTGTAGCTCCAGTGGATGTCCTTTCCAGACAACTGTGTCCACCACAGAAAATACTCTTTTCTGCACGATAGCAGTCGCTTCAGTGCAGGACAGTGGGGTGGTTACCTTGGATACCCGTGAATATACAAGTTTTCTGAAGCAACCACAGCAAGGATACCGCACTCAATGCGCTGACAGGTACGAAGCCAGAATACTGTATACAGCATATAATATCCGGTGACTCGGGTTGGGTGCTTGGACAGGGTCTTGCGCTCTGCGGCACGCCTTGTCGGTCGCATCCCAAAATTCGGCCATGTCACTGACTATATGCGGGATGTCTTGCACTGGCTCCCTTTCTCACAAAGGGTCACTTACCGAATATCTTCCTTGGTTTGGCGCTGTCTTTCGGGTGTGGCCCCTGTCTATTTACAGGAGCTCTGTTGCTCCACCCTGAGCGTCCAGCGCCGTGGCTCTCTCCGCTCTTCTAAGCAGGCTGAGCTTCTTGTCCCCCGGTCGCGCACTTCTATTGTGCAGCGCCGTGCCTTTTCTGTTGTTGGCCCTGCAACCTGGAATGGGCTCCCTGTGGAACTACGTCTAATGCCTCGAGCCTTTGAGACTACGTTCTACTCTGCTCTTAAGACTGTTCTCTTTAACCGTGGTTGGGTCGGGAGCGCTTCTGAGTAGATTTTCTTGAAGAGGCGCTATATAAATGCCTGAAATGAATGAATGAATATCGCTAGAGACAATTTATTGGTTTGAAACGTTTTGAACACCTTTTAAACGGCGGCATGCAAGATTATATAATCTTGAAGATGTTGTAAAAAAATTAAGGTGTTTCTTAAAAAAATCCGATTTTGTATAACATTGGCTTAACTCGATATGAAGGTGTTTTAATGCACTCTAAACAGACGACAATGTATACAGCATATCGCTAGAACAATTTAAAAAAAACTTTCTGGACACCTTTTAAACGGAGGTATGCAAGAATGAATATGGTGACACAGGGAGATTTAAAATAAGGAAAGGAGTGAGGCAGGGGTGCATTTTGTCCCCTTTCCTGTTCAATCTGTATGCCGAGAGAATTATGAGGAGGGCTGGATTGGAGGAGGCAACAGAAGGGGTAAGGATAGCGGGGAAAATACTGAATAATCTGAGGTACGCCGATGATACGACATTATTGGCGGGTAAGAGGGACGACCTAGTTGAGTTAATAAGAAGAGTCAGGAAGGAAAGCGAAAAGGCGGGACTATACTTCAATGTAAAGAAAACAAAGGTTATGACAACTGCAACATACAAAAACTTTGAGGTGGATGGAGAAACGATAGAGGTAGTATCGAGCTTCACATTCCTGGGATCTATGATAGAGAAGGAGGGAAGAAGTGATATGGAAATAAGGAGGAGGGTAATAATGGGGAAAACGGCAATGAACGGTCTGGAAAAGATTTGGAAGGATAAATACGTGAGCAGGGAAACAAAGAAAAGACTGGTAAGAGCACTGATCTTCCCAGTGGTCCTATATGGATGCGAGACATGGACAAAGACACGGAATATGGAAAAGAAAATCAACACTTGCGAGATGTGGATTTGGAGAAAGATGCTAAGGATTTCATGGACGGAGAAGAGAACTAACGAATCGGTGCGCGAGGAGCTTGGAATAGAGAGGGAGGAGACACTGCAGCAAACAGCAACTTGGAGAAAATTGAGCTACTTTGGCCATGTGATGAGATCTAACGGTCTGGAAAAGGAGCTGATGACGGCATGCGGTGAGGGAAGGAGAAGATGCGGAAGACCTAGGAAGAAATGGTTGGATGAGGTACAGGAAAAGTCTGGCATGAGACTGGAGGAGCTACGAGAGGCGACTAGGGAGAGGAGACGTTGGAGAGAATACACCAGGGCTTTCGCCAGAGCTCCAGAAGCTGACGGCACCAGGTGACCAGGTGATGCAAGATTATAAATTTAGAGGTTGTCGTAAAAAAATTGCTTATTTTGGGTTACAACGGATGTCATATTATGGGTTTAACATGATATGAAGGTGTTTTTAATGCACTCTAAACAGACGACAATGTCATAAACAAATTTACTGATTTAATCAACTAGGTGACCTGCACGTGCCATAGTAATTTTTCGCAATAAGTCACACGATACAAAAGCATGCATTAATCAGGGACATATATAGAAAACTAGACAGCAAAATAAAGGTACTTTATTGCATCATGTCTTCTAGTTTGTATCAGTTTCAACAGGAGACCCAAAACGAGCCGGAGGTCCCGCAAGCCCGGACTACCTGATAGTATTACATTGAAAGACGACCAACTGACTGTATGATGTAAACAATTAGGCAGTAAATGTCTTAACTCTCTTATTAAATTTTATTTCAATTGTTATAAACTGAAAAAATTGAGTAAAAAATCACAGTGATCTCATTCGTTCTCCTCTTTCTGCATCTTCTCATCGACTTCTCCGTTCTCTGGACAGCGCTGACTTGTTTGCTCCACGAGCTAGGACCACTGTTGCTCAAACTCGATCCTTTACCATTATCCGAATGCCCTCCTTATAGAATTCTCTTCCCTCCACTCTGCGTGGGACTCTACTTTCAGGATCGCTATCTACATCTCTCTCTCTCCTCTCAATACCTTTTTTCCTATAGGGGCTATCGCACTGAAAGCGCTACTAAATGGTCTCGGCTGTGAGGGGCGCTATAGAAATTACAAATTACATTGCATTATATTAGAGTAAAAACTAGATGGACAGCGTCATTCGAAAAAGTTTACAGCAAGGATAAACTTATAAGAATTGTCTATGCATTCACACGCGCCTACATTGATGCACTCAAATATATACGCAAAGGCATGCAGACATCTGTGCTGATTGTGCTGCTAAGATGGCTTGTAAGGAAAGCGTACGACTATCATTGTACAACTGGTAACATTTATTTTTTAATGCCAGCTTCTTTTTTTGCAATTTTATTACGCTTAACCCTTTGGAGGTGAGGTGACGCATTGTAACGTTAGAGGTGAGGTGGGGTCTGACAAACCCCAACACATATTTTTATTTTTAAGTCGCGATATCAAATGGAAAACATTAATTTGAGTTAAACTATTCTTCTATGATCAATTATCAACTAAACAGGCGATTATCACGAACAAATATCTGTTTTCAATCTTTATTAGATGGCCAGCAGGTAAACCCATCAATTGTGTACTTTGCCCGTGTAAGTTCCGTTTGTATACGAAAAATCGCAATTTCCTTCAAATATACATTAAAATTAAAAAAACTGTTCGTTCAAAATTTCTGAAATTTTGGTAAGGTGTCCGTATTTCATATTCACAAAGGTAGAAAAAAATAATCCAAACTAGTTTGACGTTTTCCACAAAAAATTTAAAGTAGAATACCTCTGGGGTGTGACACACCCCACCTCACCTCCAACGGGTTAAGAAAGGTTTGTAAGAAAAACCACTCTTTTGCGGTGAGGATGATTATTAGCACCGCTTTTACGATAATAATTATAGTCTCCCCGATGCAAAGTCTCCGTCTGGCTGAAACTCTGTATGTTCGTCTTAGACAATTTGGCAACGTAAACTAACGGTTTAATATGTTCATCTATAAGTGTTATGCGTCTGTAGCCGATTTCAAGCTCAACGGGGGAGACCTTATTTCGTAGATGGAACAAATATTCTCAGTCCCCGGATACTTTATTTCAGTAGATTTCTCACAAGAGCTCCCGGCTCTAGCACGGCTCAAAAAGTTTGAGCTTATTAAAAAAACGTAAACGTTTCCGCAATCTCCAAAATTTCCAAAGAGCTTTACGAAAGCCAAGGGCAGGACACCATCTTATTCACGAGCGCTGTGTCTAGTCCGAATTGGGTAAAAGTCCTGTTAACAAAGGTTCAGGGATGGCAGAGTAGCTGCTGGGGTGGGTGACGTACAGGTCGATAACTATATGAAGGTGGCAGATCAGATGAGTGGGGGTAAGAGTTCCTAAGAGGTGAGATTTAGATTTATTTATTTATTTATTTACTGAAATTTTGATATAGCACTCCTTCAAGGTTACTACTCAGGAGCGCTCCCAGTCCAACCCCGGTCGAATAACACAGTCTTGAGAAGAGAAAGAAATGAAGTAGAAGTAGAAAGACTAATAGGTATTTGACGAAGGATATCAGGGACCTCATTCCAGGTCGCAGGGCCAGCCACGGAGATAGGTACATATAGCTTGAGACACGTATTAATAGACAGGACCTGTTGGGGAATAGCTTACGACTTATGTAAATTATGCTTTTATAATTCTGAAGTGGCTTCGAAGATAATATTCTGTCTTTATTGCTACTACCTTCGATGGGTCATTAATCTCTCGTCGTTAGCCACCGATATTTATCTCACATTTATCTACTTTTAAAAAGGTGTCGAAAATACATCGCTGTCATACGAACCGAGATGGTTAGCGAGGAAGATTAAACTTATCGATGCAGTTATCATGAACGAGATTCATGCAATCTATGATTTAATTCCAGGAGAGATGCAAAAAACATTTGAATTTTCGCCATATGTTATAAAATGCGCGCGATTTTAAGCTCCCAACCAAAGCGACACAAACCATAAGCGCAAGAGGGGGAAATAAGATGGTTAACACTCGGGAAAGAAGAGATACGTAAGAATTCCCATTTATTAATAATTATCGTTGACCGTCAGCTTCTTTTATTGCAAATCTATCAACCTTAAGAAAGGTGTGTTGACAACCGATATTTGTTGACGGGGTTTGTTAACGCCGCCCTCAACAACGCGTATCATTCATTCATTCATTCATTCAATAATTCATTCATTCATTCATTCATTCGAGATTTAGTATATCGCATCTTCAATGTACTTGCTCAGAAGCGCTCCCGGTTCCAACAAAAACGCACTGTTTTTTCAATAAAAGAATCTTAATCGTATTCGTAATCTTAAAGGCACTTAAGCGCCACTCGAAAACCAAACGCAGGGCACAGGCTTATTCACGAGCGCTGTGTCTAGTCATAATGATTGTCCAAATTAGTAGTCAGAAGGAGAGCGTAGTCCAGGTGCCAATTTAAATCTCTCGTAGATAGTCATCAACTTTTATTTCTTATGGATTTACTTTTAAAAGGTGTCTAAGACACATCGCTGTCAAGTGTATCGCGATTGCTGGCGAGGAATAGGAAACTTTTTCAGGCAGTGATAGACAACTTGATGAGTGGCCTACTATAAACATTTTCTGATGGAAGGAAATAATAATAATATATATGGACAGCGTTATTCGAAAAAGTTTACAGCAGAGATTCGTTCATGCATTCATATTCGCTTACATAGATACATACAGGGACAGACGTGTGTTTGTATGTGCACTTGTTATTGAGCTCCTTCGAGCTTTCCTACTCAGAGGCGCTCCCGAATGCAGAGCGGACACTGCATCAGAGTTTCACGCCAAAGCGCTGACTATTGTGAGTGAAGGACTTGCCCAAGGCCCTTGCGCGGCGAGGTGGATTCGAACCTCGAACCTTCCGGCTCCAAGGCAGTGACGCCACCACTATACCACCGCGCCCCTTCATGCGTATTATTGTAATCTCCAAATTTCTAAAGCACCTTCTCTGAGTATATGATTTATTAAGATGTGCTTGTGTTCGAAGCTAATTTCAACGACTGTCATGCTTTACCGTATTTTATTTATATATAGTTCTGTTTTGAGTCTATTAAAAGGTGTGTAATAGAGATTAGTTTTAAAATTTTTAAATTGTAATGCGATAAAACTAGACTGTTCGCATAAATTAATGCAAGGCGAATGTGTTGCTAAAGAAAGGTCTTTAATTGGTTGCTTTCATATTATCTTTACATAATCTATTCTTTACATCTCTACTGGTTGCCGTTATTTTAGTTACTTGTTTATTGACAGTGCTTATTTACGCAATTTAGTTTTATGTCACCTTGTCTAATATTAACGCATAATGTACTAAACTCGTTATCGACTATTATAAGTGGGGTATTAGCTTTTAGACAGCTGTGCTTGTTATACAATAGGCAGTTTTCAAGGAAAACAAACGATTTTATGTTCTTCTTCGACACTGTCCTAATAGTTGTCGTTCGAAAGCCATCTTTTTTTATTGCAAGGTTACTAAACTTAAAAAAGGTTTGTAAGAAACACCGCTTTTTTGGCGATGATCAATAGCGACGCCTTCCGGCAGAAAATATTTGGACGCGAAGGTTTCCATGGCACAAAAAGTTTGCGGAAACGCTGGCCTTCTTATACTTTTCTGAGAAATTCTCTTAAGTGGCGCTATATAAATGTTTGATTACAATTACAATTTTCTACTGCTGAGGTGGCTTCTATGGAAAGCATATTAAGATAATATTCTGTCCCTATCGCTGCAGTAACGTCAGCTGATTATAAATTATAATTGTCATTAGCCACCTTTATTTATCTTAGATTTGTTCACTCTAAAAAGGTGTTTAAAACACAGCGCTTTCATTCGAGATGGTTGGCATGGAAGAGGGAACTTTTTGAGGCAGTGAAAAGGAAATAGATCCATGCAATCCAAAATTTAACTCGGGGAGAGCTGCGAAAAAATTTGAATTTTCACCCTAAATAAATAAAGTCCGCGGGATTTTAAGCTCCCAACCAAAGACGACACAAACCATAAACGCAAGAAGGGGAACATGATAATGTTGATGGCTAACACTTGGGAAAGAAGAGATACATAAAAATTTCCATTTATTAATATAATTATCGTTGAAAGCCAGCTTTTTTTATTGCAAGCCTATCAAGCTTAAGAAAGGTGTGTAAAAACCGATATTTGTTGGCGAGGATTGTTAACGCCGCTCTCCACAGCGCGTATCATTCATTCATTCATTCATTCATTCATTCATTCATTCATTCATTCATTCATTCATTCAATCATTCATTCATTCATTCATTCATTCATTCATTCAACCATTCATTAATTCATTCATCTATTCATTCATCCAAGATTTAGTATAGCGCGTCTTCAATGTACTTGCTCATAAGCGCTCCCGGTTCAAGCAAAATAGCACTGTTTCATTTCAATTAAAGAATCTTAATCGTATTCGTAATCTCTTATAGCTACAGAAGTGCCACTCGAAAACCAAACGCAGGGCACCAGCTTGTTCACGAGCGCTGTGTCTAGCCAGAACAATTGTCCAAACGAGATGTCGGAAGGAGATCGTAGTCCGGTTACCAAAGGATCAGAGGTGATGGAGTAGCTGTTGGGGTGCATGATGTACAAATGTATACAGGCCCAAAAAAATGGGAAGGCGGAATGTCAGATGAGTGAAATGGAGTTTGGTTTCCGTTCTTGGAGAAGCTAACCCCGAGTCTGGGCCTTAATGGGGGGGGGGGCTAACCCCCAAAAAGGATACCATTTTCATGGTAAAAAAGTTGAATCTGGGTTTTCTTGGAGGGACTTAGTCACCCCCTCTCTCAGCCCCTGATAAACTCCGCCCATGGTAAGAGTTCCTAGGAGACGAGACTTAGACTGGTGATGAGTGGCCTACTGCATACTTTTTTCTGCTGATTTCCGAAGGAAATAATAATTCATTTATAAACAATAACAGAATCTTCTATTAGAGGTGTCTAACCGCCACAATACTTCTGGAAGTAGTCTGTTTGTATGTTTGCTTGTATGTGCACTTGTTATAGCGCCCCTTCAAGCTCTCACTACTCAGAGGCGCTCCCGATGCAGAGCGGACACTGCATCGGAGTTTCACGCCGAAGCGCTGAACAATAATTGTGAGTGAAGAACTTGCCCAGGGTCGTTACGCGGCGAGGTGGATTTGAACATCGAGCCTTCCGGCTTCAAGGCAACGACGCCACCACTACACCATCGCGCCCAACAAGAACGTATCTGCTTTTGGACAGCTGTGCTGATTATACTATATTCATCATCCAAGGAAAACATACGATTTTATGTTGGTCGCGATCGCGTCAATAGTTGTCGTTTTAACGCCAGCTTAATTTACAGCAAGGAAAACAAACTTTAAAAAGGTTTGGAAGAAAAAAAACGTTATTTTTGGCGAGGATCATTAGAGACGCCCTCCGCGAGAAAATATTTGGACGCGAAGTGTTCCATGGCCCAAAAAGTTTGGGGGAAGCCTTCTAATACTTTTCTATAATACTGCTGAGATTGCTTCGAGGAAAAGCATAAGATAATATTTTGTCCCTATTGCTACAGTACACTACCGTCGACCGTTCATTTAATTGTCTCTCGTCGTTAACCACCAACTTTTATATTTCCTTAATTTCCTTTTAAAAAGGTGTTAAAACACAGCGCTTTCATGTGACTCGGGTAGGTTGGCGAAGAAGGGGAAACGTTTTGAGGCAGTGATAAGGAATGAGATCCATGCAATCTAAAATTTAATTCGGGGAGAGATGCAGAAACTTTTGAATTTTCACCCTATATAAATTAAGTCCGCGTGATTTTAAGTACCCAGCCAAAAACGACACACCCTATCCGCTCTCGGACTGCTATCCGACAGCGTCGTTCATTCTCTGTTGCTGCAGGCCTACAATCTGGAATGGTCTTCCTGTTGCACTGCGCTTAATTCCCATAGGTCACTCCGCTCTGTTCCTTAAGAATCTAAAAACTATTTTATTTAGCTGTGGTTGGGCACGGAGCGCTTCTGAGTAATTTATGTAATAGAAAATGTATGTGCTGGTTAGTTTGAAATCAAACCAATTTTATCATCACTCTTATTAAGTGTTTTAAATTTTTTAAAAATATGGATAATTATAACTGACGAGAAGAATGCTATTAAGAAGCAAGCTTATTATTTTCTCACATGACTTTAAACTAATTGCACTGCGACAATTTTAATCGGACTCAGAGCTCAGAGACGTTTTCATATGCCAACTTTTTATTACAGGATGAAACCGTTAAAAAAGGTGTTAAAGGCTAACCGCGTAGCCCTCCCCTGCATTGATGCTGTGGACTGGTAACCTCCGAGTTTAGGGAAAGGAATGCAGATTCGTGGGCGTGTTTTTTTTATTTCACGATCCGATGGAAAGAAGGAGCGGAAGAGAGAGACAGAAATAGACAGACAGACAGACAGACAGACAGACAGACAGACAGACAGACAGACAGACAGACAGACAGACAGACAGACAGACAGACAGACAGACAGAGACAGAGACAGAGACAGACAGACAGACAGACAGACAGACACAGAGACACAGACACAGACACAGACACAGACACAGAGAGACAGATAGACAGACAGACACAGACGCATACAGAGACAGAGACAGAGACAGACAGACTGACAGACTGACAGACACAGACACAGACACACATAAACAGACACATACACAGACAGACACACACACAGACACATAGACAGACACACACAAACACACACAGACACATAGACAGACACAGACAGACAGACAGCTGTGTAGTAATGAAATTCACTTTCACCGTTAATCGCATTACACGTGTGTCTCGTGTTTGCAATGAACACTGCAGTGCGCATGCGTGTTCGAAATACGACGTTTGTGCGGGCGTCGCCTACGCGCATGCGCAAGCCGATGCCGTCGTTGCTATGACAACTGATTTGGACGGTGTTGAATTTATAGTGCAGCGTATTTCTGATTTGTTGCTATGGTGTGTATGCGTGTGTGTGTATGTGCGTGTGTGTGTATGCATGTGTGCGTGCGTGCGTGCGTGTGTGTGTATGCTTGTGTGTATCAATCAATCAATCAATCAATCAAACAAACAAACAATCAATCAGAATTTATATAGCGCCCTTTTAAGGTACCTACTCAGAGGTGCTAACGGCCAATATTTATGTATTCTAATATTTATGAATACATATTATTATTTACGTATATAAGTAGGTATAAGTTTCATGTAAATATTTATGGATGCTTATTTTTCTATTTATTTCTCACATTTTCTGTAGGGCCCTTTCAAGTGTACTACCCAGAGGCGTTACCGACTACAGCGCGGACACTGCATCGGAGTTTCACCCCGAAGTACGCGAGGTCCACATGCGCTTCATATGGACTCGAACCTGGGACCTTCCGGCTCCAAGGCACCACCACTATACCACCGCCCCCCACGATGCGTATGCATATATACTATGCTGCCCTGAGAAGCCAAAACCCAGTAAGCGCAAAGCAATAGCAGTTTTAGTAATTGTGTTTTGACGTGTCTGAGCAATAGGCTACAATCATGTATACTTTCTATTGTAGCGCTCTGTCACTTTCAGCCACAGATTTTTCAAATTCGACTATTGATTAGATTATAATCATATAATCATAATCGCCTACACCCTCGCACTCTACCAGGATCGTTCCTTACTAAACTCAAAAATGTTCTTTTTACTCGGGCTGGAGTCGAAAGCGCCTCTGAATAGTTTTGTTTATTTGAGGAGCGCTATAGAAATATCCGAATAAATGAATGAATGAATGAATGAATGAATGAAGGAATGAATAGAATGAATGAATAAATGAAAGAATGAATGAATGAATGAATGAATGAATGAACGAACGAATGAATGAACGAACGTACGAACGAATGAACGAATGAATGAATGAATGTAGTAGTAACCATGACAACTTACGTTAGTGCTGCGTAGTTCCTATGGTAACGTTATTGTAGTTTTTTTTAACTTTAGGGAGGGCTATATAAATGTCCGAATGAATGAATAGAATGAATGAATGAATGAATAGAATGAATGAATGAATAAATGAATGAATGAATGAATGAATGAATGAATAAATGAATGAATGAATGTAGTAGTAACCATGACAACTTACGTTAGTGTTGCGTCGTTCCTATGGTAATTATTGTCCTCAGTTACTGTAGTCTTGGTGAAGAATTCTTATAGCGCCACGAGAATAAACGACTTTCACGAATTCTTCTCTGTGACTCCTTGACGAGAAAAAACAACTCCAGGCTGTGGTTATAGTCGCTCAGAAGGTCAAGGGATAAACATTGTTGAGTGCTGGTATAATAGGTTCTGAAATAGGCCGCGTAGTAAATTAATAGTAGCTAAAATAGGTTGGGATATTTTGTTACTCTTGCAGTGAAATTTTACCGAGAAATTACTGATGAGTAAGAAATAGATTTAGAAATAGGTATTCGATAGGTTTGCCTGTGTCCGGAAAGAGACTCATGATAGATAGTTTTCCAGTGATAATAGAATAGCTGTGGAAAAAGACCGTGGAAAGTATTATAGACAGTGAATAAATCTGAACTAGGAAAATATTGTGGATTGAACTGTGGAATCGGTTCAACATACACTGGAAAAGATTATGAATAACTCAACATAATAGCATTTCTATTTAGAATTGCAGGGCTTTTTTAACGTGCAGTTCTACACAAAATGTGCAGTTCTAAATCGATTTTGTGCAGCTGTAAAAGCAATTTTGTGCAGTTAAAAAATATTTTTAAAAGTTCCATGTCTTCCGATTTGGAATAGTACGCTATTTTAAAAATACATTTAAAGAAGCTTATTGTAGGCCTATTGCAATTTTGTGATTGAAGTGTGCAGCTATAAACTTTGAAAACTAAAATAAAGTTTCAGATGACATAATAATACTATGACAAATAATATTTGTTAAAGACTTATCAATGATTATGTCTAGCGGAGTAAACGTACCACCGATAAAGAAATTGAAACAGTGTTTACTGTCCTTTTTTAGTTTTTCGTCGACGTCGGTCGCAAGTGATAAGTGTAATTATTCACTTCTGTAACCCTATACGGTGTTAATTATGGATTGTACGTTCTAGAAACAGCACTAGAGGCGCGGAAGACTAAAAAGAAATTCTGACAACTAAAAAAAATGTCTTCAGAAATTTTGTCAACTAAAATAAGGTGTCTAAAAATTGCGACTAAAATGGTGTCTTTAGAAATTTATACAACTAAAATCAGGTGTCTTGTGAAATTTTGACCATTAAATTAAGGTGTCTTCTGTGATTTTTACAACTAAAAAAGGTGTCTTCAAAAATTTTGACAACAAAAAAGGTGTGTTTAGAAATTTTGACACACCAAAAAAGTCTTCAGAAATTTTGAGAACTAAAAAGATGTCTTCAGAAATTTTGACAACTAGAAAAAGATGTTTTCAGAAATTTTGACAACTGAAAAAAAGGTGTCTTGAGAAATTCTTACGACAAAAAAGGTGTCTACAGAAATGTTTACAACTAAAAACATATGTTTTCAGAAATTTTCACAACTAAAACGGTGTCTTTAAAAATTGCGACGACTAAAAAAAAGGTGTCTTTAGAATTTTTGACAACTAAAAAAGATGTATTTAGAAATTTTGACAACTAAAAAAGGTGTAATCAGACATTTTTAGAACAAAAAAGGGTGTTTTCATAAATTTTTACAACTAAAAAAGTCGTCAGAAATTCTCCGCCGAAGAAACACTCCCGAAATCAAATCCTGGGTATCTTCAGAAATTTAGACAAAAATGTGCAGTTCTAAATGGATTTGTGCAGTTGTGAAGGCTGAGGAAGTTGTGCAGTTCTAAAAATTCCTTTAAAAAAGCCCTGTAGAATAGACTGGAAAAGATCGTAGCTTATCTAGTATGCTCTATATCCACACTATAATAATAGTCTCTATAATATTATAGAATAGAAAAGGTCCTGGACTATAATAAAATAGACTCCATAATTATCCACCTACGAGTCCTCTTGAAAATACCGTACATCCGAGAGAGAGAGAAAAACTTTGCTCGTGCACCACATGTGAATAAACAAACATTCAAAAATCTTCGATTCTTTTCCGATCCCATGCGATTTATCCCTTTGACTTTGATCTTTGACTTCGCTCACCGCTAGACGACGTCGCACTCACCGCGTCCGCGCCGGCGATGCTGCACCTCCTTAAATAGACCCTCGTTGGCAGTGATGATGATGGTGGCGCCCTCTAGTCTTCCCCTAACGTTGGATGTGTCGCCCTCTACCGTTGGGAATCGATCCATGGAGCGGGAAGAAGACCGGCTGAGGTCGCCCTATGCACTGTAGTAGTACCCTATGTGGGTTTGTATGTGTGTGTGTGTGTGTTTGTTTAAGTGTGGCTGTCTGTGTGTATGCATGTATTTGTTTGTCTTACTGTCTGTCTGTGTCTGTGTCTCTGTCTCTGTCTGTTTTTCTGAATGTGTGCTTTTGTCTGTATGTGTGTGTGTGTGTTTAAGTATGGCCGGCTGTGCTTATTCGTGTATGTGTCTGTCTGTCTCTGTCTGCATGTGTGTTTTTGTTTGTCTGCATGTCTGTCTTTGTCCGTCTATCTGTCTCTCTCTCTCTCTCTGTCTGTATGCGTGTTTGTCTTCGTCGATCTTGTTCCTATTGATTCATCCTTACTCTTTTTCATCAGTTGATACACCATTCCGACTTTTCTTTTTCCTACTCCATTTTCTTTCTTCCCCCTCCTCTTCCTTCTTCTCCACCTCATCCTCCTTCTCCTCCTTCTCATCCTCCTTCTCCTCCTCATCCTCTTTTATTTTTCTTATTTCAGATTCTCTCCTCCTCCTCCTCCCCCTCCTTTATTTCTCTCCCTCATCTTCACATCTTCTTTCTCCCCGTTTTCCTTTTCTTTATATCCCCTCTCTCTAGTCATCCTCCATCTCCTCTTCTCGTATCCTTTCCCTTCACCATCCTCTCCTCCTATATCCACACCAACTCCCTTTCTATCAAACGCCACCATGAAAAGCCTAATCCGCACTCAGCAGCGTACGATTCACTCACACAACACGAACAAACACACGAAACCTTACTCAACGCGGTGCGATCGTCCACTCACCATCGGCGCCTCGTTCTGGCGTCTATTAGTTCCCGATCACTGAAATCCAAGCGACACTGGCGCCTCTGGTGGCAACGAGGCACGCTGACCAATCACACGATGTCTCTGATACGTCTAAGTCTAAGACAATGGTAGTAGTCACCACAGCGATGGTGAGACATGGAGGGAGCTCCCCGATTTATCGTAACCTTGTATCTTAACTGATGGAGGGACCACGTGTGTGCGTGTTTGTGTGTGTGTGTGTGTTCGTTTGCGTGTGTGTGCATGTGTGTGTGTTTGTTATTGTTTGTGTGTTTGCGTGTGTGTGTGTTTGAATATGTGAATATATGTTTGTTTGTGAGTGTATGCGTGCGTGCTTGTGTGCATGTTTATCTGTGTAAGTATATGTATATGTTTCTTTGTATGTGCACTTTTTAAAGCGCCCCCTCATGGCCTTCAATTTCTCTCTCTACTCATATGTGTGTATGTGTGTGTTTGTATAATTATGTGTATGTGTGCATAAGTGTGTGTATGTGTGTTTATACGTGTGCGTGTGTTCGTTTGTGTGTGTGTTTGTGCGTGTATATGTTTGTGTGTGCGTGTGTGTGTGTCGTCGGCAATGAGCGGTGACCCCGTGTGACCGCGGAAGACTTTAAAGCATATCTTTGGCTGGTGGGATAATATAATGGCTCTCGATAATGTCTGTCTTCCTCACGGCGTCTTGTATATATTGAGAATCGACTTCCAAAGCGGGCGCTATATAAATATCGCTCTTATTACGGACTGCTGGTCGATGATGGTTTCGCGCGGGTTCACTAAAACCGGTTTTAGAAGTGGATTCGAAGCCATTAATTCAGAATGAATTAAGAATTGCGCTTATAGCTCCAATTATAATGCAATTAAAACGCCTAAAACAGGTGTGTAGCAGTAATTTAAGTTTATCGTCACTGTATGGTTAAAAAAAGATCATTAGTGTCGCCCTCCTCCTTTATTAAGACTTTGGATTGGCACTGGAAAAGTGCTACCAGTGGCATCTAGTAGTCAATAGTCACCGTCAACTGATATTGCATTATCATATATCAGCGTATTTTAAAAGTCAATTTAATATTTTGGACACCTTATTAAAGGCATTAAAAAAATATATATAAAATGTGTTACGATGACATATGAATAGTGTCGGTTTCGAGTGGAAGTTCAGTTTAACTCATATCAGAAGTTAATGGAAACAATGTTACTGCACAAATAAAATAAAATATTTACATGTTCATTTTGTATGTGTGTGTAAATTGCTGTAAAAATTTTGTACATTTATTACTAGAAAAAAGTTGAGTTTACCGACATAAATAATAATAATATGATAAAACAGATCGCTAGCGTTACCCTCCTCACTTATCCAGGCTTGGGACTGGCACTGGCATAGTGCAAGCAGTGGCGGAGATAAATGAATGAAGAAAGAAAAATGTGAATATTAACTGCTTAGG
>OX243821.1:34404978-34458466 GCA_945859605.1 Lumbricus rubellus
TATGAAGAAAACTAGTCATTAGTTAAGCCCGCATTCCGGGAGAAAGGGGTCATTACAAATATAGATGTTTCGGAGATGAGCAGTTCTAGTCCTTAGATAATTTATTTAAATTAGATACTTATAGAGTTATGTGCAATATTCCGAAATTATTATTAATGCCAATACGTTTAGTAGCTATAGTTTCATTTTAGCACTTGAGTGCCCAAGGTATTTTTTGGTACACGAAGGCCCAAGGAGGGGTCCGCGCGGACCCCAGCGTTTTCATGCTAATTTCTTGAGAAGGGATTGGAATATCGTAACAGAATTTGTTTCTGTGTAATCCCAAATGAATTTGCAATCGATTGATGTATCTTATATTACAATTGCACCACCTGGTGTGAAATAGTAGTGTAATAATCTCGTGACACATTTTACGCTTGCTTGCTTTATTTACCGAAGGAAGCCTATGCTTATGTGAATATCGGCCGCATATCTTGCGGTACCCTTAGTATATGCCTTTAAAAAGTTATCCGGGAAAAACAGGCCTGGGGTCCGGTCGGACCCCCTCCTTGGGCACTCGAGGGTTAAAAACACTGTGTGATTAAAAAAAAAAAACTTAGCGACGCCCTTCCCTTCGAGTGCCCAAGGTGAAAATATATTGTATAGCCCAGGTCACAACTGTTAACAGGGTGTGTTTTAAATGTTTCTATTGCGTCCAATGCTGTAGGGCGCGGTGGTGTAGTGGGTATTTTCACTCAGCGCTTCGGGGTGAAACTTCAATTCAGTGTCCGCGCTGTAGTCCGGAGCACTTATATTCATTCATTCCGAGAATCTATATAGGGCCTTTTAAATAAATCTACTAAGAGGCGCTCTCTGCGCTAACTATCGGAAGCGATGTCAAAATTAATGTCATAACAACAAGAAAATTCCATCAATTAGCAAAATTGTCACAGCGAGACAGAAACAGTCATCAGTGGCGATCCCTCGCAGACACGTAGAATCATCCAACGGAATCCAGTCGACACCTTTCTCACCAAATACTAGTATTTTCGTTTGTTCAAAGTTCATGGTAAGACCACACCTCTTCCCTTTCTCATTCAGATTCCGTGTTGTTTGTTTGTTTGTTTGTTTGTTTGTATGTGCACTTGTTATAGCGCCCCTTTAAGCTCACTGCTCAAGGCGCTCCCGAATGCAGAGCGGACACTGCATCGGAGTTTCACACCGAAGCGCTGAGCAATTGTGAGTTAAGGACTTGCCCAAGGTTCTTACGCCGTGGTTTGAGGGTGGATTCGAACCTCGAACCTTCCGGCTCCAAGGCAACGACGCCACCACTACACCACAGCGCCCCACTGTAGTCTTTGCTCGTTTTCGTCTAGCAGGTCAATGTCATTGGCGAAGCAGAGATTATTGATTTCTATGCCACTGATTTCCACTCAACCCTCCTTCTCTCTGACCTTATGCAGGACTCTTTCCAGAAGCTTTTCATTATCTTGATTCGATGGCGTAATGTTGAGTTGCTAGTGTGCTGCAGAGGTTGTTATCGTAATTCGTTAACGGAGAAATCTATAACAGTAATAATAACCGTAAAAAAGAATATTTATAAAAAAGTTTATATATATTTAAATGGTGTCTAAGGCAAACAACCAACTTTATAAATAGTGATTGCCGCACACACCCCGAATTGGCCACATTTGACCCGTCTTTTCTCAAATGTTATCTACCAAAATATCTGCTACAATATAATCACTGTTTCGATCGGGTTGAAAGATCCCAGGGCCCAGGGAGCGTGATAGAGCAATTCATTCTCTGTCCTTAGTCATTACTTCGCGCCGTCGAAATGGCTGCGTTGAAATTGAGTGGCCCGTATGGGAATCGGGAATCACGGCTTGTGCGTAATTAACAGAAAATCGGGTGTCCAATCGGTGATAGGTAGTCGGTAAATTCATTAAATTAATGTTTATTGAAATAGTATGCTAGTATTGATGAGGTAATTTGCGGAAAATTCGATCTTGGCCAAACGTCGATACGATATTATCTGAAACTGCGAGGAAGCAATGCAATTATCCCCGTGATCATGTTAGATATATATTATATAAACACAGAGACAAATTTTACATTTCATGAGCTCTGAAAATGTTAATCTAGATTAAAATTCGTAAGGTTTTAGCAATACACTATGCACTAGATTCATTAAATAAGACAGTGTTGCTTTTGAAACTGCTCTATTCATTCGTTTATTCGTTCGTTCATTTATTAATTCATTAATTCAATCATTCAATCATTTATTCATTCAATCATAACTATACTAATAATATTGTTAAGAGTATTAATAATATCATAACACCCCACCGCATCATTATATCAAAACTTCTTCACCCACAAGAGAATCGAGAGGGTAGGATGGGGCAAGTGTCAACACATGGCGTGTCAACACCTCAGCAGAATTATCATCTTCATCGTCGTCGTCTTTGTCTTCGACGGAGGTTCGAGAGTAGTGAACAACTTCCGTCGCGTACGTCACTTCCTGTTTCTTCAACGACGATCGTAAAGAACTTGAAGAGGAATATGCGACGCCTTCAACGCGACCGCAAGATGACAGCACTGTCACTGTGTCACTGGAATGTTATCGATGTCTACATCGCGTCATCTCTTGAGTCATGCAAGACTCTGTTGTTGCAGGCCACAACTGTTGCTGGATATGAAGATCTTAATGTGGCCAATACACACACACACGCATTTTGAATACACACGCATACACACACGCACGCACGCACACACAAACACATGCACGCACACGTACACACGAACGCACACACACGCACACATATACACGTACACATGCATACACACGCCAGCACATACGCACACACGCCCACACGCGCACACACATTCATGCACACACACACACTCTTTGTGTTGAACTTTAGATAAATATGTATAGGCCTACCTCGTAATTGAAACTGTTGACATTTAGATCATGTTATTTTATCATTATGCGATTGTCAAATGATAATAATGTGCGTAGTCCTACTTGTTGATTTTACATGTAAGTGCCTGATGTTTTAACTTTATTTACTCGATTTTGAATATTTTTATATGATTGAATTTACATACTCGATATCTTAATCTTTTATGTTCAAATACTTGATATTTATTCACATGATCCGTTAAATATCATTTTGTTACGTATTTTATTTTCAAACTACTTGATGTCTACAGTGCGCAAGGCCACGAGAGAAGAAATAAGTTTTGAGGAAAGAAAAAGAGAAGGATGGATCACCTGTTCGAAGTTGAGACCAAGTAGATGGAGACAGAGTATTCCAAAGAGAGGGACCAATTGATGCAAGTGATCGGGAATGAGCCAAAGCCATTCTAGTAGGAGGAACTAAAAGATAAAATCTATTTGAAGAGCGGAGTGGGTGATGTGATGAGGCTGAAAGAGGGCGGTGAATTTCATTTGCTAGATATTTCGGGGCAAGACCCCGTTGTGCTTTGGAGACAAAGATGAGGATTTTAAACTTGGTGTAATTTGTTTCATGGAGTACCGGTCGTATTACACACCTTGCGCGCGTTGTAAATTTATTTAATAATAATAATTTAATCGTTTTTACATTACGCTATAAAAAATAAAAACTCATTTTTTATAATAATTATGCGACAAACATAGTCGGTTTACACCTTTTAAACGCTTCTCAGTTGTTCTATATAAAATTTATATTTAATATGGAATATTAATATTAGTCATCTCTTATGATACTTCCAACAGTCTCTAGCTGGATCAGACATCGTGCACCTTCGTGTGGCCCAGTCCGTTGTCCGTCCGATCCTCGTAGGATGCGTCATGAAGACTCTCGACGTCCGAACAAGGACCACTCGTCACGTGATGATGATCACGTGCAGACCGGATGTGAGTTCAGAGTCTATTTGAGATGTGACGATTAATAAAGACTTTGACGCACGATACGTGCTAACAACTACAGAAGCTATGGAAGATGACGTTAAACACCTTTTAAAAGCCGATATATAGTGCTATATAAGACTTCCGCTGCTTTGGGAGACAGCTGAAGTAGAATTCGTTTACGATTCTAAATAGAGACTATAATTTATCAAAATTAATAATTTACGAATATAATTAGCGACTATAGCGACTATAATTATTAGATGGTTCAGCGCCGATGTATGTAAACGTCAATAAAAACATATTATAGTATTATATATTAGAGTATCCGGTCACGCGTTGCTGTGGCTGAAAATAGCATCCCTACCTCCATTCCACTTCCCCTTCCCCCTACCCCTCCCCTCCCCTCCCATCCCCTCCCCTTCCACGTCCCCTCTCCACCCCCTCCCCTTCCACTTCTCCCTCCCCTCCCCCTCCCCCTTCCCCTCCCCTCCCCCTCCCCCTCCCCTCCCCTCCCCCTCTCCCCTTCCCCTCCCCCTCCCCCTCCCCCTCCCCCTCCCCCCCCCCCTCCCCCTCCCCCTCCCCCTCCTCCTCCCTCCGGTCGAATTTGCAAAGTTGCTTTTTTTAAAGATTGCGCTTTTTCCCAAAAAGCATTCTGCTAACCCGGCCGTGTTGGAACAGAACGTTTTGGTATAGTTTTGAAAGCAAT
Organism: Lumbricus rubellus; assembly: GCA_945859605.1. Taxonomy (NCBI): domain Eukaryota; kingdom Metazoa; phylum Annelida; class Clitellata; order Crassiclitellata; family Lumbricidae; genus Lumbricus; species Lumbricus rubellus. Next base: position 34,409,565 of record OX243821.1, read on the forward strand.
CGGTGAAGAAAGTTCGTAGATCCTTGAAGCCGACACAAACGCTGTTACATTTTTATTTATATAGATTATATATATATATATATATTTATATATATACGTGCATATATTCTCATTAATAATGGCGGTCGTGAGCCGTTGTGTCTTTTACTTCATTGATTGCTGATAACCCTATTGTCCATCTCTTCTGGGTCTCGACTTGTTAACCAAATTTTACTGAATCTCATTATGTTCACTGTCATTTTGTTTATGATTTTGGATTCTGGAAAATAAGAAACGAAATTAATAAATTGAACACAATGTCATTCGAGGTAGCTGGTTTTCAACACCTTTTAATTAACTTTATACAAAAGTATTCGTCTCTTACTTGTATAGGGTCATTCAGCATATAACTGAATCGGTGCTTTGCATGCTCTTGTCGTTTTTATAGATTTGTGTAAACGTTAAAAGAGGTACGCAACAGAATGTCCTGAAATAACGTGCGTCAAATTGGCGCCAAGGCTTATAACAGACACGGCCTGGAATTCTATAAATATAAATAATAATTATATTTTGTGGGGGTGTGTGGTGTGGTTGGGCTGTGGCTACATTTCCCGGGAAACGCCGGTTACCCCAGCTAGTAAGATATAAAATGGTTCTATATAAAACACTGTTAGTAGCAAATCATGTAACAATATGCTTACAGGACTGGTGTCGCTAGCCAAATTTTCCCCTCCTGAAAATGAAAATTGTGGTTAGCAAGCTTTTATTTAGCGGTTCCATGAGAAAACAAGATGGCGGACAAAATGGCGGCCTATTCGATCAAATGGCCACATATAATGTGTCTTTAGTCCATTGCATTCTTTGAACTATGTAATCTTAATTTAGAGTCTAAAATCGTGTTCCTGTTGAAGTATAATTTGCATCTGACAGTGTCATTATTGTTATAAGACTGGTCTAGTACGTGGGATATTATAGCGCTCAGATTTTACTTTACGGATGAGGTGGAACTTAATTCAATGCTTTTCTTCGTGAACTTGTAACACCATATGATACATAAGAAGAGGTGTGTAATTCTTTGACTTTTACTCCAAAAAAATTCAATTTATTTCTTAAATCAGCAACTATTATAGCTATCACGTAAAATAACAACATACAATAGCGTGTGACGGCCAGATGGGATGGATGAGCGTGGATATTGCATCTGCTTGGGTAATAAGATTCTCAACAGTGATGGGTGGTATAGGGTCACGTCCGTCCGTCCAACTACAAATTAGGGATTAGCGCTTTTTATAAATATCACGCCCGATATATCTAGCAAGAGCATATTATACTTTATACACTTCCTTGAATTTAACACACCATAGTTTTATTGCTCACTGTTTTACTGCTTCCACAAAAGTAAGTCATCTTGAAAATTTCATAGAAAGAATTTCTTATAATTACTTATTGTAAGGGACTTTAGGGAATAAAGCTGGCTAATTGTAATAAATGATGAATGTTCATCAGTTATATTGCAACTCTAGCACACTTAAAAAGGTGTCGAATAAAAACATAAATTTCGCAGCGAGGATGACTAGTGTCACTGGAATCAACGTTTAGGGGCGGGACTCCGACGTGCATTCTATTGTGCGCTGGTATGATAGTATCAACTTCAGCGGAGCTGAGTTCGAGTTCGAGTTCCGAAGCCCTCTTAGGATAGACTGGTGGCTTTATAGGCTGCCCTTTGTACAGCAGTAGCCTATGTCTGTTCTCATTTTAGCTAAGATTTGTTTTTTTATCCGACCATTTGCAAAGAAATTCGTCGTTATGTCCCGCCATCTGTCGAATGTGTATGAAACGAAGTTCGCTTTCTACCGAATGAACGGTTAATCATCGTCCAGTTGCCAGGTTGCCTTTGACAGAATGTTCATGAGAATAAAATAATTGGCGATGATAGTGATGATGATGATAACGATGATGATGATGATGATGATGATGATGATGATGATGATGATGATGATGATGATGATGATGATGATGATGATGATGATGATGATGATGATGATGATGATGATGATGACGATGACGATGACGATGATAATTATGCATCGCATAATTATACATGGTTTCCTGGCTTGGTCTTTCAACTACCTTTAATCTTTGCCTTGTAAACTCCATTGCTCAATGTTTGGAGTGACGATTTTGAAGCAGCTCTATAACAAGTGCACACATTACAAACAAAATGTTAAACCAGTCGACTTAAACACCTGTTAAACGTTTTCTAAAGTTGTTATTTAAACATTAAACGCTGTTCGTTTTATAATGAGTGTTAGGTAACGAAGTTATCATGCGGGAATGTTGAGGAAATTTCGACTTAAGAAAATCTTGTCGTCTCCCTCGCCGTCGTATCCTAACAGCGACAGTGTTCAGTCAGTGTATAATTAGTCGATGTGGCTGAATTGCATGATTATGGGTGCAGGTGTATGTTTGCACGTGCGCGCGTATGATTGCATGCGTTTTTGTGGGTTTGTAGGCTCATGTTTGCGTGTCAATATGACTTGTGTTTGTGCATGTGTGCCTATCTGTTTGTGTGTGTGTGTGTGTGTGTGTGTGTGTGTGTGTGTGTTTGTGTTTGTGTTTGTGTGTGTGTGTGTGTGTGTGTGTGTGTGTGTGTGTGTGTGTGTGTGTGTGTGTGTGTGTGTGTGTGTGTGTGTGTGTGTGTGTGTGTGTGTGTGTGTCTATATCTGTGTTTTTTTGTATTCCTTTGCTGTAGCCCAGACAGATTGACTCGTCGTTGATTTGTTCTTTCTGATTCAATTTGGCGCCATATACATGTAATTATTATTGCAGTCGACTCTCGAAGGCGGGAAATGGTCGAGCAGAAGATATCATGCGCGGGGAGCCAGTGGAGGGAGGTAGAGACGAAGATAGGAAGAAAGCAGAGGAAGAGAGAGAGATACGGAGACAAATAAATGATGGATGAGCAGGAGTACGAGGAGGGGAAGGAGGAGGGATAAGCTAACACGTAGAGGGGGAAGGAAACAGACAGAGGCAGAGAGAGATATTCAGACAGACAAACAGACAGATGTACAGAGAGATAGACGGACAGACGGACAGACAGAGATGGAGACTGAGAGATGCATGTAGTCAAGTATTGAAAATATAATATTTCATCGTAACAAATCTAACGCTAAAAGAAAGGACACCGGCTTATTCAAGAGCGCTGAAGAGATACTCCAGTTTTCGAGATGTGCCCATTCTAAGCCAATATGATGGCATCGGAGACGCCAATGATCCATTTTTCGGGAATGAAGGGAGAATGGAGGATGGAAAAAGAAATCCTGAGGTGATATTAAATTAAAAGAAAGACAAAGACAGAGACAGAGCAGGAGGAGGAGAAGAATTAGGAGGAGGAGGAGGCGATAAACACCTTTTTAAAATGACTCAATTCTGCCTTAAGTATTTTGTCTTCGACATGTTTACAGTGATCTATCCTTTCCAGTCAATCTATCCTTGAAAAAATATAACAACAAAAAGACAGACTCTCCAACATTATGGCATCGTTATCGTTAAGATTAATTGATAAGTATGGTGATCGAACATCAATAATATATACGAATGGTTCTAAACTTGAAAATGTAGTATCGGCAGCTTTCTATGTACATACCCTCCATGAACTCTCACAATGTTTATAAGATCACTCCTCGATTTTTTATTAGCACTCTTGCATACATAGCCTACGCTATTTCAAATCATAAACTTGGATCATAAACTTGGTGCTGGAACTCGTTGGCGATTGGTTTAAAGCTAACAGATTGTCATTAAACTTGGAAAAAAACTAACTACATCCTGTTTAAATCGCATAGGAAAAATCCCAGTGGAAGAATTTAAATAAACGGCCTTTCTCTCACTTCTGTAAAATCCACTAAATTTGTAGGAGTCTACGTTTGTAATTGTAATTGTAATTGTAATTGAACATTTATATAGCGCCACTTCAAGAGAACTCCTCAGAGGCGCTCCCGACCTGACACCAAACCATAATCAAAGAGAATGGTTTTCAAACGCTTGCGGAAAAGGGGCAAAGAAAGACAAAGAAGTTCATTACGGAGACTAATAGGTGACATTTTCCAGAAAGACTGACCGACCATAGCAAAACTTCTATGCAGCACTGTGGAAGATCGAGCCAGAGGAACAACCAGGTCACCATGCGTTGCAGAGCGAAGGAATCTACGGCCTGGACTGGATAGCACAAGCACACAAAGTTCCATAAGATAGATAGGAGCTTGGCCTGTTAGGCAATTACGCATGAGCATTAGAATCTTAAACTCAATACGTTTTTGCATAGGCAACCAGTGCAGTTCCTCCCGTATAAAACTTGATATATGCCCAAACTTTGGAATGCCACCAATCAGGCGATAGCCATATTGCTCATGTCGCTTCAAAAATAGCAAAAAATATCGGAGTAATGGCCCGAACTGCTTACATTTTACCATTTAGTAATAGGAATAAACTATACTATTCCTTAGTACATCCTTATCTCTCTTTTTGTAACATGGTGTGGGCTTCTACTTATGTCTCAAGATTACATGTTGAACTGTGTACAGTGTGCGTGAAACATTACATTGTTCGATTTCAAAAATATATATTGCAAGTTTAAAACATTTAAAAGGGTGTCGGAGAAAAGCAGATATTTCGCAGCGAGGATGCGCGTCACATTAGTCTAGTAAACGTTTGGGGTGTGCATTATAGTAAACTGGCATCGACTAACAGCGGAGCTGAGATCATGGGCGGAGTTTTTTTCCGTTCATTGGGGGGGGGGGCTAAAAAAGAACTTGGACTTTGTTGGGGACAGAGACTGGGTCCAGAACGAGCGGCGCCGACAATTTTTTCTTGGCCAAAAAAGTTAATCACCTTTTTTTACCGGACAAAAAGTTGATGACCATTTTATTAAGTGCTGTGTTATGCCAAGAAACTTTTTGTCCAGGGTAACGGCCACTGTTGTCATAGAACCTGGTTTTATTTTTTCGAAAAAACGACGTTTTTTACCGGGTTTTTTTCGTTTCCATCGTTTTTTTTTACATCTATGTCCATAATCATACTAATACAGTTTCGCAGCATATTGACCAACAGAACAACCCTGTGGAGAGGTTGGTGAATATCTGTCACCGCGGGAGCCTGCGTTGGAACGAACAGCCGAATTTTTGCTATTTTCATACAATACAAACGCACAGTTTCGCAGCTTTTCCCCTCAAATCTTGCAGCCATATAAATAGAGAGCGACCAGGGCCACCGCCCACAGTCAGCACATTCACCCACCCCGAAGGGTCGGGCTATATATGTTTGGCTTTTAGGGGAGGAAGCAGGGTGGGGTGGAGGGTTGGCAAAGACCCGACATTTAGCGGTAAACTAAAATTTTCACATCTCGTGGATGAATAAATGGAAGATAAGAGGTTCAATGTAGAGAGATAGAGCGATGAAAGAAGCAGTGATTATAAGTGGACTACTGTGCTCGCGTTTTTAAACACCTCCTAAACGGTTATTTAATTTTTTAAAAATAAACGGCTCACCACCAAAATTTAGTTTCATTCATTCATTCATTATTAGAATTTATATAGCGCCTCTTCAAGAAACTACTCAGAGGCGCTCCCAGCCCAGCCACGACCAAAGAAAAAAGATTTAAGAGACTTGAGAAATAGAGATTGACTGGTCAGATGGAGGAGATGGAGGTTCGAGGGGAGGTCATTCCAGATTGACGGTCCCACAACCGAGAAGGCTCGGCGCTGTCTGGTAGCTAAGCGAGCCCGTGGAACAAGCAGTTGTCCCTTCACAGCGGAGCGAAGGGCCCGACGCGCTTCAATGTCAGAGACTGGGCGACAGAGGACGCGCAGATAAGATGGAGCACAACCAATAATACAGCGAGAAACAAGGGCAGCAATGCGGTAATTGATGCGTTGGGCTATTGATGCGTTGGGCTAGTTTGGCGAGTAGCTAAGCAGCCATCAATGTCATAGAGAGCTGTTGTACTATAAACTTAATAAGAATAATAATATATCATTAGTCATCCGAAATTCCAATTAAATCTAGAATAAACTGAATTTGTTGGATAAATGGATTGACGGACGGACAAATGGAGAAACCATCAAGACGCAAATCGATTGGGTAGAGAGGTGCAGGGGCGGAAACCTAGGGGGGGACAGGGGGGGACGGTCCCCCCCAAAGAAGACGTTGGGGGGGACGGCCCATGCATTTGTCCCCCCCAATGTTCAAGCGTTAGGACATGTACACAACCTTCAGTAGGGAACTAGAGAAAAAAGTTTAGCAGATGAAGTAAATATTTATAATGTTATGAACTCCAGAGCAATCCAGGCACTAACCAAAAGTTATTAAGTCCCACATTGGATAGTTTGCGAACATTATACTGTATAGATAAGACACCTCTTTTAACTCATTTCCAATTATTATAAAGACTTGAAAACACCCAACGTCACAAACTCACAACGTCACATGTCGGGTTTCTGCTAAATTCAATTCAGCTTCTCTTCAGGCTCAAATCAGCGTCATGTTCAACATCAGAAGTAAAAGGAAAAGTTAATACGTAAATAAGTAAGTAAGTAAGTATTTTGTTTATTGTTCCTCTGGTAAATGAACAGTGGGACATAGAACATCATTGGGTCCATGGGCGAAGTTTATAACGGGCTAGGGGGCTCAAACCCCTCAAGAAGACCCAGATTCAGGTCTGTCACAAGGAAAATGGTATCGTTTGCGGGGTTAGCCCCCAAGAAAGTTTTACGAGCGAAACTTGAATCCGATGATTAACGCTTTTTTATCCAGGAAAAATAGCATGGTTGTTGTGAAACTTCAATTAAAGTCGTTGACTAAAACGGGTGTGTCCGGAAAGTTAGTATGGTTTCATGAGATTTCTATTAAACTCGACGTGTGTAAGAAAAAAGAATGGTTTTTTTATGAGATTTCAACTCTATGACCAAGAAAAGGTCGACACACTTTTTGTCTGAAAAATAATATGATTTTGTGAGATTTAAATTAAACTCCCAAAGAATATGTTTACGCAAAATAGTATGGTTTTTATGAGAATTTAACAAATTTCGATGACTAAAAAAGGTGTTTACGGAAATATTATGGTCTTATGAGATTTCAATTAAACTCAATGACTAAAAAAGGTGTTTACGCGAAATAGTAAAGTTTTTATGAGACTTAAATTAAACTCGATGACCAAAAAGGTGTCTTCGGAAAATAGTATAGATCTATGATATTTAAATTTAACAATATGACTAAAAAAGGTGTTTACGAAAAAAAACATGGTTTTACGATATTTCAATTAAACCCGGTCACTAAAAAAGGTGTTTACGCAAAATAGTATGGTTTTTATGAGATTACAATTATTCTCGATAATAAGAAAGGTGTTTACGCAAAATAGTATGGTTTTATGAGATTCAAATAAAAAATTGATGACTGAAAAAGATGTTTACGCAAAATAGTATGGTTTTATAAGATTTTATTTAAACTCGATGAGTTGATGTCTAAAAAAGGTTTTTACGCAAAATAGTATGGTTTTATGAGACTTCAATTAAACTCGATGACTAAAAAAAGTGTTTACGGAATAAATTATGGTTTTGTGATATTTCGATTAAATTGGATCACTAAACAGGTGTTTACGCAAAATAGTATGTTTTTTTATGAGATTTCAGTTAATCTCGTTGACCAAACAAGGTGTTTACGCAAAAAAATATGGTTTTTATGAGATTTTAATTTAATTCGATTACTAAAAAAGGTGTTTACACAAAATAGTATGTTTTTAAGATTTAAATTAATCTCGATGGCTAAAAAAGGTGTTTACGCTAAATAGTATCGTTTTTATGAGATTTCAATTAAACTCGATGACTAAAAAAGGTGTTTACGGTAATTAGTATGGTTTTATGATATTTCAAATAAACTACTTGACTAAAAAAGGTGTTTACGCAAGATAGTATGGTTTTTATTAGATTTAAATTAAACTCGATGACTAAAAAGGCTCATTAACTTTTGATTCGAGAAAAAATTCCGGCGCCGCTCAATCTGGACCAAGTCTCCGCCTCATATCCAAACTTTAAGTTTTTTTAGCCTCCAAAAATGTAAACCAAACTCCGTCCACGATTTGGTCTCTTGAACGGATTTAATCTATGCATAATGAGAGTTGGCAGGGCTTTTAAACGTGCAAGTTCACATAGAAGTGTTGATTTTAAATAAAATGGCAGTTATAATGGTCTTAGACAGTTGTAAAATCACATCCTCGCAGCAAAAAATAGTTTTGAAAAAGTCATTGTCATCTGGTTGGCAGTTATTTACCAGGGTAGATCAAAAGGCTGAGAAAAAGTCATGCAGTTCTGTAACGGAATTCTTTTGATATGCTCTGATAGTATGTATATAATAATTATAGACAAGAGTAGATTTTCATTCCTATCAGTGTTTTCTTTTTAGTCTTTCTAATAAACATAATTTGCATGTAATAAATTAACGCAAATATTTTAGTCATGAATTTGAGTAATATTCACTACATAGCATGATTTTCTTGTATATATATTTTTGATTGATTGCATTACAGAGGTGTCTATGTTAAATGCATAGATAGTTTTTTTGCAAAACTGTTTTGCGAAATTTAGCACATTCCATCATTATATAAATTTGTGATATCAGCATTAAAAAGGTGTCTAATACAATCTGCACTCCGATCGTGTTAAAAAACAAATAACAGTTTGAACTACTTCTATTGGGACTAAGAAAATGGATCATTTTTCATTTTTGACGACAGCTAAAATGCTACAATTAGGTGTGAATATTAAAAACAGCCTTAATTCACCCCTCCCAACTCGGTGCTTCGCGCTTCAGCGATCGTCCTTCAGCCGCTCGTCCGTCCCCCCCAAAGTTCGGACCAGGTTTCCGCCCCTGGAGAGGTGGACAGGTAGATACATGTAGATAAGTAGATGGAGAGATTGACATAGTTGAATAGATGGATAGGTGGATATGTGAATATGTTGATAGACGAAAAAATGGATAGAAGAATAGATGGATAGGTGAATTTATGGATGTATGATGGATACAGTTGGATAGGTGGATAGATGGTCAACTGAGTGGAGTGGTGGTGTGGATAGTTTGATAGAAATGGAAAAGAAGAAAGTGAGATTTACAAGAGTGAAAATAACAGAAAAATGGTGGAGAGAGAAAAAAATTTGAAACTCTTCGTAATATTATTCGCACGTATTCTCAATGCACGCTACATAAATTCCATCTACTTCGTTAACCCGTTGGAGGTGAGGTGACGCATTGTAACGTTAGAGGTGAGGTGGGGTCTGACAAACCCCAACCCATATGTTTATTTTCAAGTCGCGATATCAAATGGAAAACATTAATTTGAGTTAAACTATTCTTCTATGATCAATTACCAACTAAACAGGCGATTATCACGAACAAATATCTGTTTTCAATCCTTATTAGATGGCCAGAAGATGAACCCATCCATTGTGTACTTTGCCCGTGTAAGTTCCGTTTGTATACGAAAAATCGCATTTTCTTTCAAATATACATTAAAATTAAAATAACTGTTCGTTCAAAATTTCTGAAATTTTGGTAAAGTGTCCGTATTTCATATTTACAAAGGTAGAAAAAAATAATCCAAGCTGGTTTGACGTTTTCCACCAAAAAAATGAAGTAGAATGCCTCTGGGGTGTGTCACACCCCACCTCACCTCCAACGGGTTAAGTTGTCCAAACTCACAACATAATCTGCGCCACATAATGATAACCGTCCACTTATATTTATAGATTTCAATCACGCATAAGCCTTGTGAAATATTCCGAAAGAGAAAAGCTGTCTGAATGGAACAATGCAGTTTAATGTGGCTACCGGTCTAAAAGAATTGTCTGACTTCAACGAGAAACTGACGTGTCTAGAGTGTTGGAAATTTAAAGATGCTTTGGGATCATGAGTCTAAATTAAGCTGCTTCATAATTATGTTATTGAATGTGCGCACGCCCAGGTGTGGTTTGAACACCTTTTAAAGGAAGTTTAAATTATTGTAAGTATGCGAAACTCAAAATTAAATTGTTTTATTGAATTCACCGGGCTGCGGGTTTTCAATTGCTAGGGTCTTAAAGAAAGATATATAGGTTCAACTTGTAGAACGAATCGATAATCACTTTGAACATAATGACGTAAATAATAAATAAATAATCTTTTCTTAATGAAACGCATGCATGACGCGCTGCGCTTTACATTATTATGCAAGTTATGCAGTAATCTTAATTAAAACTTAACTGCTAACTGAACAGACAGCTTTGCAATTATTATTCCTATAAAAATACGAACAGTGGAAAAGCAAGATGCCTTGAGGATAGATTGACAATTATAACCTTTGCTAGGAGAACAGAAATTTATTTCAATTTCACAGACTGATTCTAAAAGGCTGTCTCATATTCAATGCTGCATTTACTGGACACTTTTTCCAAATATATGTTTACTCTTCAAATTGTATTGTCAACAAATGTTACAAAGAACGTGAACGCACTGACTCCCGAAATTTAAAACACCTCTTTTTACAGATTTGTTTTCTATATTAATATTGCTTGTATACCACAAACATTGAATGTACGCTTGATAATAGTTAACAATTTTCCAAAGATAGGTTTACTCTTCAAATTGTATTGTCAGTAAATGACAGGGAGCCAGTGTAAAACTTCAGCCATAATCATTAAGTGTAAGCATGATAATCCGATGATGATGATGTGCTACGAGTCTAACAACAGCAGTTTTTTGATTGCCTGGACGGTGTCCTGTCCGGGGAGACCAGCAAAAAGTTAGTTACAGTAATCCATAGGACAGCAGATGAATGCATGTACAACTGATGTAAAGATGGCGGGAGCAACAGATCGCTTTAAATCGTCTGATGGTTCTGTTGTGTTAAACCACTGTTTTTAGGTATTCGTTTTCATATTACGTACCACCAAGCTATATACTTTCTTGCTTTGATAATGCTGTTGCACGATATTCCATGATAACTACACATTTTTTATCATAGTTACTGCCTATTTAAAAAAAAGTATCGTGGAGTTACGGTAGATTTTTTGAGCACCTCTTTTAAGTTATTAGTTTCTGCATTAATGTCGCTGACCGCAAAGATTACGGTATCTGTGCAGGAAGATATTAGTTAGACACTTTTCGACAGAAATTTGCTCGCATATGTAATAATAAGGTTGCAAAACGCAACAAGTATAATTAAAAAATCTGTAAGTAGTACTGTAATATGCCCGAAAAATTTTTCGGGGTAACGGCCTCTCTTGCCACGGACCCTGGTCAAATCGGATCCATCCATCCATATAATAAAAAGACAGCTGTAAAATGGCAAACAATTTCTTACCAATGATTGTCTGGAATACTCGCCTGTCATGTCAAGTCAAAAGTTTATATAATTTCAATTGATTACCAATTAAAGGTGTCTTTCATGTCATGGTCAAGATGTCGTCGTCGCATCGCGACGGTTGGCTACACGAACAGATGATCACTGCCCAAAGTCTTCTGTGACGAGCCGCGCTTAAGAATTTCTTTTACTAAAATGTAGATGTTATGAATCAAACATGGGTATACATACTTCACCTGTGAGCTCAGGAAATCATGTTTCGTTCTGAGCTCATTGAGTTCCACTGATTGTCAACCTATCTTGAATCTTTGGGAAGATAATGAACCTGACTTGGTCTTTCATTCAGTCATTCATTCCGAAAACTTATATAGCGCCTCTTCAAGAAGTCTGTTCAGAGGCGCAGAAAACTTCTTCACAAGTTTCAGACTTGCTCAAAAACTGGCTGATAAACAAATGACTCTTCTGGGCACTAATCGAAAGAACAGAAAGGAGTGGCATGCGCAGACAACGCACAGAAGACGAGTTTTTCTCCTGCAGCTCGGAAGGGAACAGCAATGGTGATGCAGTACAACGGCTGATCAAGATGTCACCTCCAACCCTGTCGAAGAAACGTGCACGATGTTCCATTTGTCCAAGGGGAAAGGATAAAAAGGCCAGAATCTGTGCAACCTGTACATGCAATGTGTGCAAAGAACATGCCCAGTATACATGCATGAACTGCAAACCATAGCTGCAATGACAGGATATTTTCTATGTTAGTTTTCAACACTGAACACTCGAACACTTTGAACACTAAAACATACCTATAACTATGAATAATGTAATTAATTTCAACAGCCTAAACATGTTCCAATTGCTTTACTACTATTTGTTTTTTGGCAATTAATAAAAAAGCAAAAACAAAGAATTTATTGAAAAAATTGTGTTGGGGTCAGTGTATCAAAAAATTTCTGGTAATCTGAGGGTTAAAACAGTTATCTTCAGCCAAGCGTGGATCTGAAACCCGCCTGATTATATAACCTCTGCAATCAATGAATGAATGAACACCAATTGAGTTTAATCCACATCGCTCAATATTTCCTTGTATTAAATTTACCATTCAAAACTGACCAAGCAATTATCTGTGTAATTATATTATATTCGGTTTTTGAAGTTGTAAAGTTTGAAGTATAAAATGATCTTAGCGTGATTATTTATAACAATTTGAATTGTGTTAAAAAGGTGTCAAAACATCATTACACGCTTCGAAAGTAGAAGTCACAATTCAATGACACTGTGCTCTAATAAACATCGTCCAGCAACTTTCATTTGGTGTGCACTACGGAATTCGTTAAATATACATGTAGTTTACATGTATACGATACAGTTAGCGTCACCCTCCTCATTCGTCCATGCTTGAGACTGCGCTGGAAAAGTACGAACTTTGGCAGAGTTACATGTCTGCAACGATGTAGAATTATAGAGCGCCTTTTCAGTTGTCTGGAATGGGCTCCCACAGGAGCTACGTCTACTTGCTGTGATTATTACGGAAACATGTTTTTTTTAAACTCAAAACTGTCTTTTTGCCGTGCTATAGTGTAGGGAGCACGTCTGAGTAGTCCCCTTGAAGAAGTGCTACATAAATTCTTGAATGAATGAATGAATGAATGAATGAATGTCTTTAGAACAGCTGTTCGCTATTTAACCTATAATCAAGAGAACAGAACTTTAGTTCAGTTTTGAAGACCACCACACGACTGATTCGAAAAAGCTGACCCAAACAGTTCTCAATGTCACAAACTGTTTAGAACGTTTTTCGCTTGATCGTAGTAGCCGGGAGGGAGCGCCTCTGAGTAGGCATCTTGAAAAGGCGATAGCCTATATAACTTCTGATGTTTGATTGTTTGAATATACTCTATTCTGTTACAGTAGTGGTCATAGACTTTTCTGCACTACAGAAAGTGTTCTTATGAAATGCTAACGAAGACACGGTCAAGGAGTAATTGCATCACGACGTTATTGAAAACCTTTTCACTGAGTCAATTTTCATTAATAAAGGTGGCTAACATAAATTTCAACTCCGCCACTGGTTGAGCTCTGCAAGTGCCAGTTCCAAGACTAGTTAAAGGAGGAGGGCATCGCTAATGGTCTTTATTACAACACAGTGACGTTAAACCGCAACTACAACCCATTAATGAATGTGCTCTAAGAAATATAATTTTTAGGATATCGTTCAATGGAGATTAAAAAGGACGAAAGAAGGCTAAAGCTCGAGTTTTGGCTAAAGCAGCCCTTGCTCGTGAAGATAATGTCACATAGGCTTATACATTCATTCATTCATTCATTCATTCATTCATTCATTCATTCATTCATTCATTCATTCGGACATTTATATAGTGCTCCTTCAAGTAAAAACTACTCAGAGGCGCTCCGGACTCTAGTGCGCTCGACCCATCATACGAACTCACCAAAACTCCACCGCTCGCTATCTCCCCATGCACAGGTCTTTCACTCAAAACTGAAAACATTGCTCTTTCACAAATCCTATCCTGATTCTTCCTCTTCTCACATGATCACATCCCTCGGCATTTCAACTCTAAACATCACCCACCTTAGCCGTCCATCTGTCTGCCTGCCTGACTCCCCGGACTTGACCCGCTGCCTATCGATTTTGTCTTGATTGAGCGCCTGTGAATAAGCTGGTTCCCGTGACTTCGCTTTTGTGGGCGCTGTAGAAATCTCGAGCTTACGATTACGATTACGATTCTATGGTTTCAGGACAGATCCAAACGTGATGTGCATCGACATTTTCATATTAGTCTCTTTTGTTTGCCTGAAATATAGACGGGCATCAATATATGCTTTGATGATGTATCTGATTATCATTTAACTCATCGCATTGTATCCAACATTTTACACTGTTGCGTCTATCCAAATAGTGGCGACGGGTCCAGCTTTATATAGATTTTGTTAATCATCTTTTAGAGGTATTAACTTGCCGATATTTATTGAGAAAAAGTAATTCATCGTTTATTTTTCTTTTTATATAATTTCTGCTGAGACTATCTATAAGGTGTCTAACCTGACCGATCATGACAATCGTTTTAAGCGTGCGAATTTTATGGTGTAGCGTGACGAGACACAAGTCAGTTGCTATACGTGTTTAATATTTATTTTATATAACATGGCTTAAAACCGTTGTAAGGGTGTTTAAGGTTGAGTGGCTGTTTCAGTTTAGATAGTCATCGTACTCTTTAATCCAGCCTTTTGATCATTACCTTGTTTCATCAGGTCGTTTTTGTGGAGACGTTGAAACATTTGAAACCGAATTCTTTTTATGACCGATATAAATTTCAATTATTGCCCTTCGTAAACAATAATTGAACACCTGCAACTGACTTACAGGTCGAGTATAAAGTGGACAAAGTCAAAATTGAAAGTAATTTGGATTGGTGTAAAATAAAATGACTTGTCCTTCATTTTCCAGCATGGACCGTCGCGCGGCGAAGATCAAAGAACGGTTAAAAGCAGCGTTGCCACTCCTTGTTTTTTTCCACTAGGTCTTGGGTTTTTCGATCCAAACTTGGAAAATGGGTTTTTCCGAAAGAACTTGGGTGTTTTGCTTGGGTGTTTTTCTGGACAAAATCTTGGGTTTTTCTATTTCCGAACTTGAAAATGGGGTTTTTCAGGAAAAACGGGTGTTTTGCTTAGGTATTTCTTTCGACTAAGAAAATCGGAGAATTGTGGATATTATGGAGAAATTTTTTCCTCAGAAGACTAAAAAAGATCGTCAAACTTTTTCGGTCGGGAAATTGTGTAAATTGTCTAAGATTTGGGCAACTTGGGTTTTCTTGTTTGTTTTACCCTTTAACTTGGGTTTTTATCATTTTCTTAGTGTAGCAACGCTGGTAGAAAGCAAACAAAAGTCGAAGCCGACAGCTGACAAGAGTACGAGCACCACGTGCGATTTTCAGATTTCGGAAACATCAATCGCATCGGGTGCCGTACGATTTTTGCATTTCTTTTCATTTTTGGTTCTGATTCTGGAGCTGGAATTCTGCTCTGGTCCTCGCCTCCGAATCCAATCTAATCTATTCAAATGTAATCCCGTCTAATATTGTCTGATTTTAGTTCTAAGGCTCTGATGGCCCAATATACAGATGAGAATGGTTACCATTAATGGTTATTAAAGATCAATGACAATGATGGTAATGACGATGATGACGATGATGATAATGTTAGTGATAATGATAGTCCTGGTTCAGAGTCACTCATGCCAGGTCGGTCACGTGACGTCTGTCGTTTCTGCTGAAAGGTTAGAGGTCAGCGGACTTGACGGATGAGAATATTGGTTATCGCAGAAATGGCGCTTCACAATGCGCTCGAGTCACCGCAGAGCAGGGAACCAGAGCGGGAGGGCGTTACAACCAGGTAACCAGGATTTTGATCGGTCGGTTTTGGGTGGTGGGAAAGTGAAATTTTACGGCGTTTTTTCTTCTGTCACATCCTCAGTTTTACCATCATCGTTGTATCAATTGTAACTCGTTTCTTCCTCTTTCTTTTCTTCTTCCAATTCCACTTCCTATGTATTCCTACTATGGCTTCCAACTACCTCAATCTTCCATCATACACCATGCTATAATATCCTCCTCATATCCCTTCATTCGTACAGTCACCTTCACTGTTTGAATTTATTATTATCTCAAACATGCACTGTTTGAAAATAAATGGCATTTTAGCCACCTCTTTTAAGGTTACCAATCTTACTATAAAAGTGTCCAAAGTCACCCGATTCTAATTTATACTTTGACTTTGAGAATCACTGTATAAATGTCAAAACACCTCTTTTAGGTTATAAATCTTGCTACAAACATTTGTTTGCTACCATTTTCGACAGATTAAGACAAGAAAAATCGATTGTGGGTTACGTAGGCTATTGAGTAATTCTCCTATCTATAATACACACACACACACACACACACACACACACATGCATAATTATATACAATATCTTAAGATTGTGAGGTCCTTCCACCCTTCCAACACTTCTCTATATCCCACAATGGCTTCAGGCTCAACAACAACGTCTCATCTTCGATGCTTGTTATCAAATTGGTTTTGAATAATTCCTCAAAACGTCGAATCTTCTCGCTCTCTGCAAACGAATGAACGTACATGTAAGTTTTTGTCTATAATTAAAAGTCTTACTTACATCTGTTATTAAATGATTGCAAATCTCTGCTTAGCGCTATTACGAATATCAACGTATTTTGTGGAATATACTAGTGATATTGAAAAAAATAAATTTTACACGATTTTCGGAGGCGCTTTCGAGTTGCAAAGAGGAAGCGGTAAAATTAAAATTTTATTGATGAGTCTGAATTTTTAAGTGCATTAAATGTGCGCATCTGAAACTTATTCAGTCGCTTAACCATATTGTGAAGGTGTCTAAGTGGATCACTTTAACCCTCGAGTGCCCAAGGGGGGGGGGTCCGACCGGATCCAAGGCCTGTTTTTCCCGGATAACTTTTTAAAGACTACGGATGTGCAAAAATGCTTTTTTGAGAAGGATTGAACCTTAGCGTGTGAGGAAGCTTGCTTCTATCAAGAAGGGCCAACACTCCGCCATAGTATAATTTAATTATGAACTTCCGTTAAAACACCTCCATTTTTATTTTTACAAAAGCTATATAAGCTTTGGAGAAATAGCGATAGCATGTCGGTCTTCAATGAAGGTTAAAAAGAGACATGTTTGTTTTACTTTCACTAAACCTGACTTTAATAAGGTTTTAAAATTCCTCTGCAGCGGCTGAGAATAGGTGCAGCACAACTATGAACTTCGGTTACCTTCGCTGCATGCATGACGTCATGCTGGAAGTGACGTAATTTTGTTCGGGTCGTCGCATACGTGTGACATCCACGTTGATGATACTGCATTTAGAAGGGCCACTTTCTGTCACATGGACCTCAAAAGCTACCTACCATTTAGCTACAACTGCGTCAAAGGTAGTTTAGCTGTCTGTATAATTATGAGAGTCGAGACAGTCTGGGTCTTTTTACGTCTCCCTGTCTATGTACATATTCAACAACGGTATTTGTGACAGTAATATTAATATCAATAATGATAGCGATAGTGGCTGTGATTGTGATAGTAGGTCTAATATATAGTTACTATGCCAGTTATCCGCAACAATAGAAGAGACTGTAACACTAGTTAAAATATGTGTAATTTCAATTTGATTTCTGTGTAAGATTAATTCGTTTCAAGAATTTATGTAGCGCCCTCTTTAAGAAGTCCAGCCAGAGGCGCTCCCGATCCAGTCATGGTTATATAAATACTGGCGAGTCAACCCTAGGGCTGTGCGCGGCCAACACCTTTAAATCGTAGGAAACTATTGTTATATATAAAAGTTTAAGGACAAGATAAACAGTGTAATTCGGTATCGGCAAAATGCTCTTCATATAGCGCTGTTTCAACTTTTTCTATGGGTGTCTATCAGTCTTCCCAATTTCATTTTGTTTGTGGATGGATGGATCCGATTTGACCAGGGTTTATGACAACAGAGGCCGTTACCCTGGACAGAAATTTTCTCGGCATATTACAGCACTGATGAGCAAGGTACTATAGACCAGTTCTTTGTTTGCGTGAGGCGACTAACACTACAACCTCATTAACTCTGTTCGCCCATGTCTCTTTCTCTGCCACGGTCCAACTGTCTGTGTGTGTGTGTGTGTGTGTGTGTGTGTGTGTGTGTGTGTGTGTGTGTGTGTGTGTGTGTGTGTGTGTGTGTGTGTGTGTGTGTGTGTGTGTGTGTGTGTGTGTCTGTCTGTCTGCCCGTTTAATAGTGAAGTGTCTAATAGCGAAAATGCTAAAAATATTGACAACCATAATGGTAATGACTTCGATAATGATAATGAGATTGATGATGAGAGGTATAATAATAGGCTATTGTTCCGAATATTCCCAGATATCAGGCATCACTTTTTTATAGAGCAGACAATCTTTCTAATAAGCTGCATTTATTTTCACTTCTGGTTCTATTAAATGGATTTCCGTTTTACCAAAAGCCAATAATACCAACCGAACCATGCATGAATGGCCGGCTATACGCATTTTGATGCAACTGACGTCATCATGACGTCATTACTGTGACTGGAACTTTTATATTTTCACCAGTGTTAGACACATATGTCAGGATTAAAATGATGTTTGAATTGTAATTGGACCTTGTATACAGTGAATAAATGCTGTCAGTAGACCAATTTTTTTAGAATATTTTTTATTTATAGTCGGCCGAGTATTCAGCAATAATATTTACGTGAATTAAGCAGTATAACGGTGAAAACCAAAACCTATGAAACCGTTTTCACTAAATTACGAGTGAATAAAGGAATGACTGAATGACGAAGACGACGATGAAGAGTATGATTATTCATTCATTCATTTCGAGAATTTATATAGCGCCTCTTCAAGAAACCAACTCAGAGGCGTGTCCAGTTTATCCTCATCATCATTATGATGACGATGATGATGATGATGATGATGATGACGACGACGATGATGATGATGGTGATGACGACGACGATGATGGTGGTGAAGATGAAGATGATGATGATGATGACAATGATGATGATGATGGTGATGGTGATGATGATGATGATGATGATGATGAAGACGATGATGATGCTGATGATGATGACAATGATGATGATGATGGTGATGGTGATGATGATGAAGACGATGATGATGATGACAATGATGATGATGATGATGATGATGATGATGATGATGATGATGATGATGATGATGATGATGATGATGATGATGATGATGATGATGATGATGATGATGATGATGATGATGATGATGATGATGATGATGATGGTGATGATGATGATGATGATGAAGACGATGATGATGATGACAATGATGATGATGATGATGATGATGATGATGATGATGATGATGATGATGATGGTGATGGTGATGATGATGATGATGATGATGATGATGATGATGATGATGATGATGATGAAGACGATGATGATGATGACAATGATGATGATGATGATGATGATGATGATGATGATGATGATGATGATGATGATGATGATGATGATGATGATGACAATGATGATGATGATGATGATGATGATGATGATGATGATGACGACGATGGTGATGATGATGATGATGAAGACGACGGCGTAAATTTAAATAGTTATAATTATATTTAAATGTTTTAAATCTAGTTTATGTAAGATTAGACTCCCTATAAACGGCAATGCCGTTACATACCCTTCAAACCATGTAATAAGATCTATATAAGAATGGCGCTGTGCTTGGCAAATCAAATAGGTCGTTTCTGCCAACCTATCATCAGGGATTCCAATGTCAGCTCTTCCCACCTAGATCTAGGTGTTTTTGTCAAGATTTCGCTTTTTATATCACGGCGGTTTTTTCTGACATTTAAAAAGAATTTTCGATAAAAATATTATACGAAGACGAGTATAAGAAACGACCAAAGAAAGAAAAAGGTCGTCAGAAATATTATTATTTCAAGTTCGAAAATTCAATGTATTTTTCAGGAATGTTTCAACTTAACTTTTCTAATCATTTTTTCCGCGGGGTATGACTTCTTTTCACAAACAGTGTGGCATTTCTGGTCAACAGTTGATTAAAGGTTTTCGTATAACGGTTCTAACTTCCTAACCCAAGACGGTTAATGTGAATGGACCTTGTTTCACTCTGTGTTCTCTATTTCGCAACTAGGCAATCAAATGAGAAAGACATTTATAAGAAGAATTTTGTTTAGGCCTACATATTAATTAGTTTGTTCAGTCTTTAAAATGTGTATGTCTTATGTATAATTTATGTGATACTTGTTCACCAGAGTGCTGTTTGGCAGCTGGTTATGAAATAAAGAATATACTTACTTACTTATATTTATTACTTTATTTATCAGTTTTATGACTAACACGCAAATCTTTCTTGAACCTAGTCTGGTTGACATTTTTTTATTGAAATTAAAACAAAGATAAAGTATTCAATAACGTTCTTCCAAAATCATAAGAATTTAAAGTAGTTTTGAAAATCTATTCAACAATTTCAACACCATAACAGTGAACAATAAAAGCTTTTGCAACACGAAAATGGCAGAAGAATTGAACTAAAATTATAGACAAATCATGTTCAGATAAGAAAGCAAAACAATAGTTTGATCAGAACGAAGGAAAATGAACAAAAACATCAGCTTAACGAAAACATTTTAATATGATTCTAACAAATTAACAAAAACATAAACTTAACAACGAAATTCTGGAAGAGAGAACCAGTATGTTCAGCATGTTACAGATACTCAGTATTTCAGCTGGTGACATTGTAACGAGAATTCTTATTTACTTGTATCTCAGATCTAAAGTTTCTACTCAGATCTTTTAACGAAATGCACAACAGTAACATCTGACAGGAGGACACGCCTTTGTACACGGCGCACTCATGTAATGAGAGGACCCGTCGCCAATGTATTGGTCGCGTCACGGTTGCAGAGTTCAAAACAATTTTGGGTGAACAAAATACAAGAGACTCAAAAGTAACATTGAACAAAGTCATAAATTCATAATTATGCTACCACGCAAATCATTTAAAAGCATGCATATAAAAACGACTATAAAGACGCCTCGTAATTTCCCAAGCAATACGAAATTATAGTTATATTTTCTAAATTAATAGTAATTTCAAAATTCCTAAAGCGGCACTCGAAAGCCATGTGGAAGGCACCAGCTTATTCGCGAGCTCATGTGTATGCATTTTGCACAGGTAACATGATTCTCTAAGAAAAATGAAATTAATAAGATGTAAGACGTAACTCAGACTTTATCCATGGCATTTTCAGCGTCATGGTTTGAATAAACGTGGAGAATTTTTAGACTGCACTTTTTTTTACAGGTTTCCCAAAACGTAAGCAGCAAAGGAAAATTAGGAGGAAATTTCTTGCCGTTTATTACAACCGATATTCAAAATCACACCGTCATTTGAAATCGTCTCGATTTAAAAGTTGCAATCATTATTATTATTATTCCACAGTTTAACGTCATCTTATGGCAGCAAAGGCCGTTGACGACAATACAATATAAGTGTACAGAGCAGTAAACAAAAACTTATGTAGCCTCCAAACTACACCAAAGAGGTGTCTAAACGGAGCTGTACAATCTCAATTACATTCAATTTTTAGACAACATAAAGTAGTTCATCGGACACTCGTTCAGGTTTACACATTATGAAAAAAGATCTTAAATCCAAACATTAGATATTAAAATTGTACATTGATTGTCTCATATAACTAATTACGTTAGTGACTCCAGTAAACAGTTCCTGTTACAAAAGTTCAATATGTAAGTGCATCAATAATCATAATAATAATGTAATGTTTCTTGTACAAAAGAAACATGCACCATTAAATTTTAAAACATCAATCAAATATTATAAATCTGATCAAGATACAAATGCCATCTATAACAAGGATGCAAACGATTTATTCACAAAATCCGACCTTTAGTTATAAGTTTAATCAACCGATACACTTGATTTTGATATAAATTGACAGTCAATAAAGTTTTAACAGAAATTTCATCTTTATATATTTGACATGTATTTCTTAATGAATTCGAAATATTTTCTTTTTTACACTCAATTAAAATGTGATGAATTGTCTCTTTGACGTGACAAGCATCACACAAACCGCTGGAATGTCTTTTTATAATGAATAATCTTTGATTTGTGTTTGCCGTTCCTAGACGTAATCTAGAAATCTGGACTTCCTTATGCCTATAAGGTTCGAAATATTTTATATCAGTACTAACAGTTGGACAGATAGATTTATAAAAATGACCTTTCTTATCACTATCATATTCTGACTGCCATCTTTCTAATATGTATCGTTTAATTAAACTAAAAACTTCTTCAAATTCAAGAACATTAGTAGAATTAATGTCAATACTTAGGGCTTCTTTAGCCAATGAATCTGCTCTGTCATTACCGCTCAAGTCAACGTGACTTGGTATCCAAATAAATCTTATTTTATCAGAATTTAGTTTGTTAATGCGAAATAGTAAATCATTTAACAAAGTGGGTCGAGATTCACTATAACACTTCTTGATTGATGTAAGAACACTCAATGAATCAGAAAATATTGCAAACTTGGAATTAGAAAAACATTCACTATTCGACATCCATTCAATAGCCTCGATAATGGCCGTCAACTCGGCTGCATATACACTTGAATCATTACACAATCTAAATTTCTTATCCACATTTAAACTTGGCACTGTGAATGCAGCAGCAACTATGTCATCAGCTTTAGACCCATCAGTAAAAACATGTATACAATCATCATATATAGAGATTAATTTAAGAGCAGCCTGCCTTAAAAATTCCGGGTGATCGGTTCTCTTATTAACCAATTTTTTCAAAGACATGTCAACTTCAAGTTGCTTATTGCACCACGGAGGGGCAGAAGGGAATGAAGGACCAATAAATGATGCAGAAAGTAAACTAAAGAATTCAGAGGTGCGAGTATAGATAGAATGTTCTTTAGTATCGGATGTTCTATAAACATTTGTCCAGTGATTTTCCATGATCATTTTAGTAGGGTGACATTTATTTCCCAAAATCTTAGTCCCAAATTTCAATGAATTTTGTAGTCTTCTCAAATGAAGAGGCAATTCTCCACACTCATTCTGGAGTGCTGATGCGGCAGTTCCTTTTGGAACACCACAACAGAGTCTTAGTGCCTCAGTTTGAATAGTTGAAAGTTTATCTAGGTATGACTTGCATGCCGAAGAGTAAGCAACGTCACCATAATCTAAAATAGACCTTATTAAAGCTCTATAAATAGTCAAAAGAGTTTTTTTGCAAGCTCCCCAACTATAACCACTTACAGCTCTTATTAAGTTTAACCTCTTTTTACATTTCTCAATAATGTAATCAATGTGGGGTTTCCAACTCAATTTATTATCAAAAATTACCCCCAAGAATTTGACTTTATCCTCAATCTTAATTTGTTTCCAGTCAATCGTTATATTAATCTTTGATATATCATTTCTTTTTGAAAAAAGAACTCCAGTAGTTTTATTAATAGATATTTTAAACCCGTTTTTATTGCACCAATCTTGTATTAAAGTGACTGATAGTTGAATTTTATTTTCTAAAATTTTTATATTTCTATGACCTATATAAATTGCGCTATCGTCAGCAAAAAGTGACATATTAACACCATCCACCCCTGTGGGAATATCATTAATCATTATCAGGAATAAAAGTGGAGATATTATAGATCCCTGCGGAGTACCATTCTGTTGTTTGAATTTATCAGAAAGTTCTGCTCCAACTTTAACCTGGAAAGTTCTATCAGAGAGAAAGTTTTGAACCCAATTATATATATTGCCCGCTATTCCCAATTTCTGTAATTTCCTTAAAAGAGTGGGTACATGAAGCATGTCATATGCCCTTTCAAAATCAATAAAAATGGCTAAAACATGTTCTTTATTTTTCATTTTTTTAAGAATAAAATCCTGAAGTTTAAGAATTTGATCAATTGTACTTTTATGTTTTCTGAAACCAGACTGATTTGTGGAAATAAGATTATTTTTTTCCATAAACCACTGTAGACGTTTATTTACCATTGCTTCCATTACTTTGCAAAGGGTAGAAGTCAAAGATATGGGTCGATAAGATTCAGGAATTGAATCAAAACATTTCTCGGCAATTTATAACTCTAATATATATGTTTTTGCAGGTGTCTAGTGTTTACGCTCCACCGTTGTGCCTACAGTCGCAATTTTTTACATAACATCGGTTGAAAACGTTTAAAGATTACAAAATTAACTCTCTAACTGAGAGCGAACCATTTTTTGAAAAGACATCTGGATAGTGGCGCTAATTTTTTTTCAAAACAGCAACATATGAATTAATTATTATTCTCGTAAAATTAAATTTAATTCAATGTAGAATGCGTAATCTACGATTCTACGTAGTATGTGGCTGCGAAGAACCATGATCATCTGTATTTGCCCATTCACATTACCTCGAAATGCAGCAATATTTTAGCGAAATTGTAAAACACTAAAAAGGTGTCTAAATTGGGACAACAAACTTCGAGAAAATTTCCTACAACTAAAAGGCACGCAGCAAAAGCGTCAGATAAACACATTTTATCATATTATTCTGTGAGCAATTCTTTATGAATACTAAACTTCAACTACATCGCTAGAAGTTGAAAGCTTTTTTGGAATGAAATGTGTTTTTGCCAACAGAAGTCACTTGTGAACAAAGTTTCCCAACAAGAGGCGATTTGCAGCGAGATAAGTGAAAATTAACCCCACGTCATTTCACCCATTGAGGATATTCTCAAATCTATCCACCCAAAAGTTATCACGACCCCAAAAAATTTACATCAACCCCAAAACTCTCTACCCGATATATATTCACTAATCTAAAATATTGGTCACCGCAATAGAAAACTTTCAGGGGCTTCTATCCACCCGTAAGGAACGGGTCTCGATCCCCCTCCTCCCCATCCCGGGCGGGACACCCTCCCGATACGAGCTCTCGGCTCATCTCTGATTCTTTTTCACTGGGATCAAGTAGCACCTGTATAATTGTTAACGGCAAGAATTCTTTGCATTTTCACACTCCAAAACTATTCACTGCTTCATTACAAAACTTTTCCTCCCCCCAAAAAATTAAATTTCCCAATCACAAAATATTTCGCACCTCAGAAACACCAAAAAAATTCCACATCGCAAAATAACTTCCACGCCACAAAAATCCTAGCCTTACAAAATCTGCTCTCTACCCCACCCTCTGAAAATTTTCCCACAACAAATCGCCCTCTGTCTTGATACCCTACCGCACGATCCTAAAAATTCCCCCCAAATTTTCCACAACAAATCGCCCCCAGACCTGCGACCCCACATCCCGTTCTCAAGCACTTTCGAGATGCTTAACCCTTCCAGGTTCAAACTCCGGTTCTTCCTCAAGTGTAGTGAAGTTAACTTTGTCGTAATCCTCCTTCAAATGCGCTCTGAAGAAACCTTGTCTAACACGATCCGCGATACGACGTCGGCAAACCAAGTAAACGCTAACAGCAGCAACAGCAGCGATTATCAACACTACGATGACGATGAGGGCGGTCACACCGGCGTTACGAGCTAAAAATACAATCATTGCTTAATCTAATCCAATATTAAAAAATACTTTTATAACGCGTTTTTCATAACGCGCATTATATGGTGGCAATTGTTCAAGTGAATGTAAGAAACACTCTTAATTTTGTGTACCTGTTACACACCTCTTTTACAAAATTCTACAAAGAAGTACACTTGAACTAAGCCCTTTTTTGAACACCTCTTTTAGGTATTCAATTATCACTATTAGAATCTCCAGATATGCACACAATCATTCCAGTACGTGATCTAATGCTATTCGCTGCAGCAATTGTCCGGTATATTAAGCAGTATGACCATGGATAAATTTCAGCATTGAATGAGAAGAAGAAAGAAAAGGTCGATCACGAAGAGGGAAGCAGGTACAGCAGGAAGAAGTAGAGGAGAAGAACTACGACGAAGTGTAAAAGTGTAAAAAATTAATAGATCATCATCATTTTCAAAATTAGCATGTTCTTCATCACCGTCATCATCACCATTGCCAACATCATCATCATCATCATCATCATCATCATCATCATCATCATCATCATCATCATCATCATCATCATCATCATCATCATCATCATCATCATCATCATCATCACCATTGCCAACATCATCATCATCATCATCATCATCATCATCATCATCATCATCATCATCACCATCATCATCATCATCATCATCATCATCATCATCATCATCATCATCATCTCAGATATCAGTGCTTGAGAATAGAAAATGTAAGGTGAACTCTTAAGTTGTTAAATATTGAACATTGAAACTGTTAAATTGTGAAACTTCAATCAGATGCATTTTGTCGATGTTTCTAGTAAATTTGTTTCCATTGCTTTGAATCTTGTCTGTATAATTGTCGTCGACGGTCATTGATGTCATAGGACGACATTAAACGTCTCAGTAATAATAAAAGTTCTACTCAGGTTGCAATAAATTGTAACTCCGAATCTTCGCTACACGTATGTTCAATAAAGACAATCTATCAACGCAATTCATCATTTCTGTGTATCTGCTAGCATTAAATTCGAATTGTTGGTTTAATTTGCGCATGTGTCAGTTTATTATTTCGATAAATGATCAAATTGAATTTTTGCTTGAAGTAAGCATTTCTAATCTTTTACCCTACACACCTCTTTTAAGGTGTTTGTCAAAGAAGTACCTCAAATTGAAGAGTAATAACGGACACCTTTTCTATGGTAATATTTGCCATATAAGCAGAAGTGGGCGAAGAGTGTAAATTTGATTTCACCGGAGACAATTGTTTTTTTCCCACACGAAAAAGATGAGCGAATGAAACAGAAAATGTTGATGATGATGAGAAGAAAAGAGAAAGCAACAAAAGAAGGAGGAAGATGGAGAAGGAAAAGGTGGAATCGGGAATTATATCGTGTCCCAAAAAAGCAGAGACGTAGAAGGAGAAGAAGGCAGAAGAATAAACGGAGGAGCAACACAAAAAGGAGAGAAGAATGGGGGAAGTGGGGGCCATACAGTGTCATAATGGTAAGATGTAGGACGTGGTGAGGGTCACTTACTGTGAATGCATCCATCTGTAAGAGCGTTTCCGAAATAACCGTCAGCACATGTTTCACAATTGTGACCAGATCTGTCTTTTGGACAGACACACTTCCCTGGTAATCAAAGATACCGTATCCAGAAGTCAATCAAAGATCAATTAATCAAACAATCAATCAATCAAGCAAACAATCAATCAAGCAATCAATCAATTAATCAATCTATCAATCAAACAACAAATCTGTCAATCAATCAAACAATCAATCAACAAATCTGTCAATCAATCAATCAATGAGTGAAACAATCAATCAATCAAACAATCTGCCAATCAACCGTCAATCCAGTGTGCATTTTTTAAAGTCAATAACTATGGCTATTACCATCGTTGTTACTGCTGGTATGACTGTCATTGTCATTATCACCGTCCTCCAATAATAGTTACATAATTACTTTTAATATCCAATCGTCAGTAATATTTAAGATTAGACGTTAATCCAGACAGCCAATCACTCAAATTCTTTACAATCATTTTCCTTTCCCAATCGAGTTTCTCAATAATCATATAACAGAGATTAAAATCGATTAAAGGTAATCTGTAACAGAGCCCTGCTGATTGATATGAACAAAATTATCAAAGTGATTTAGCGCTGTTATTTATAAACCAGGTGAATCCATTTAAAAAGGTGTTCAACATTAATATTGTATTACATTACATGTTTACCTGTGAGTGGTTTTTATAAAACAGCTTAATTCCTTTTAAAAGGTGTTCAACATTAATATTGCATTTGATTGGTTGTATAATTACCTGTGAGTGGATCGCAGGTAAGCGTTGGTTCTTCATCGTCGTGGTCTTCATGACCAGGTGAACATTTGCATGGAACACAGACACCGTCGTTCCAGAAGAATCCATCGGAACAATCCATGCAATGCTTTCCTGTGTATGGATGGAGACAATCGCAGGTCATCGTGTCCTCTGGATCTTTCGCTGGAATTAGATGGAAGAAGAGAGTATGCTGGAGTTAGAGGGGGTTTAACGAAGAATGGCGAAGGGATGGAATATGGAAGAGGAGAAGGACGAGAAAAAGTTGGAGAGAAGAGAAGAAGGAGGAGAAGGAGGAGGAGTAGGAGAGGAGGAGGAGAGGAAAGGAGGAGAGAGTCGGATTATAAAGAGGAGAGAAGAGAGGAGGAGAAGGAAGAGGAGGAAGAGAAGGAGGAGCGAAGAAAGTTATAGAGAAAGGTCAGGAGAGTTGATGGAAGAGGAATCTGAGGAGGAGGAGGATTGGAGAAAGAAGAGGAGGAAGATTGGAAGAAATCCGAAGTGGAGGAGGAGTATTAGGAGGAAGAGGAGGTGGAAGAAGAAGGAGAAAGATTGAATGCAAGAGAATTCAGAGTGGGAATAAAGGATTAGAAGAAGGAGGATGAGGAATAGGCAGATGTAGCAAAAAGAAATAGGAGCGAGAAGATGGAAAGGAAGAAGACAAAGGAGGAATGCGACTTATTAACACTTTAAAAAAGAGCACATTGAAAGAAATTGGAACCGAAAATATGGGAACTTTTTAATTTACTTGGTTCACAATTTCCTGTTGACGTGAAGTTATCTTTGTGGCAATGATCGCAGACGGTACAACCGAGAGAATGCATGTAGAATCCATCGGGACAATATTCGCAATTGTCTCCTGTTGTTTGCATTGTCTTGCAGACGCAGGCACCCGTTGTAGTGTTGCATCTCTCACTGCCTTTAGGATGGCACTCGTTAACTGTAAGAATAACATAGAACAAACTGCATTGTTGTTGTATTCAGGCTTAACGACACTGTTTCATATCGAAGATGATTAGTGTCGGAGGCAGAGTACAACCTCACACTCCACGTTTATATTGCGACCGAGCGAGCCACCCGCTGTAAAGATCCGAGAAATTAATCTCTGACCGGGAATCGAACCCGGGCAGCCGGTGTCATGAAAAGGATTATCCCCCCTGAAAGCTATCCGGGGGGATGAATTAATCTATCCCCCCGGATGGAATTAACCGGTCTAGACTATCCGGAGGGATAAACCATTCTATCCCATTTTTTGAAAATGCGTATAATTGAAAAATGTATTCTCTAATCAAAATTTAAAGTGACTCTAATTGTTTTAAGTGTCCTAAGCAATGTTCAGAGAAAGGCAACTCGAAATTATTTAATGACTCTAAGTGTTTTTAAGTGTTTCAAAAGTTTTAAGTGCTCTAAAACCAAAGCAAAAAATATCAACATAAAAACATAAACATACCCGTCAGTGTCATTGGTCAAAACAAAGCAGATGAAAATTAATTTGCAAAAAATAAATTCACGTGAAAGTGGCTTTTTTGACTTTTCCTCATTTGGGGGATACGATTAATACGGGGGATACTCTATTTCGTGACACCGGCGCGGCGAGCGGGCTACAACCCACTCGACCACGCAGGATCTCTACAAACTGCATTGTGACGGTGAGCCTATATATATTATTCTGAACTATTGTTTAAAAGGTGTTTAATAAAAAAATTAAAGAAAGTGTTTAACACAGATAAACAAACACTGCAGAACTGGTTGATAGTTATTGCTATATTCGAAAAACGTAAAGTAAAGTCCTATCCTGTTCCATGAGGAACATAGGGAGGCGTTCATCTTCTTTTCCATAGCCCTAAGACAGCAATGGACGAATCCCAAGGTCCTGGACACGGGGCCAGTGTATTGCAGGACTTGCTATTTACTTCACAGCGTACGCTGGTACCAAATTATACTGCTTGGTGACAGAGGCACGTGTGCGTAAACAACTTGCCCAAGGTCGTTACCCGGAGTTGAACCCGCAACCTCCCGCTCTGTGAGCGGACGCGTTACCGGTCCGTCACCAGGTCGTAATTCGCAGGAAAGGTTGATATGAGTACTGTTGTCTGGCCAATTTCTACAGTTTGCAAGCGGCACGAAGAAGTTCTAGTTAAGTCAAAAATTGCTTCTTTTATAAATTTCGAATTATAGTTAAAAGAGGTGTTACATAGTTCATAATTATTTGAACGGTGTGAAAAATTTTCATCACTTAGAACCAATTTATCCATTCCATATCAATAAAGCCTTTGTTTCACAGCGATTTGTTTGCCGCTTGCGTCATTATGAATTCCTTGGACGCCTGAATTGTCCCTTACATGCAAATTAATACAGCTATAGAAAATATTGCCCAACACTGGCGGATCTAACTTTTAGACACCTTTATAACTTAAAACATTATTTTATGTAAGAAACAGGCATATTAAAATATTTATATCAAACACATAAAAAACTTGAAAAAAAAGTTGGACAAAACAACCATTGAATGCAAGGTCTTTGATTAAAAGAACAAGACCATTCAGCAACTACAACTTGGTACAAAGGCTGATTCAAAATCCGAGTAGTGTACTGCACTGATGAAGAGGGGAGATTAAAATTGAGCAGTTTAAGGTGAGAGTTGGACTACGGTTTTAAAAAAAACCGCACGGACTCTGTATCTCTTTTCACTTAGACTCCAAAATGTCCATTCTTCCATTAGGTAGATATTGTTGTAGGACGTTATGAGCTGGTTCTGTTAGTGTTATTTTGGTTTTCGAGATGACACAGGAGACGGATGATTGTGATAAATGCGTCTCTTTTATACTGCAAAGAAATTATTTTAAACGGTGTTCAATCAAATATCATTCAATCACTTCAAACAGAAGCAAGAAATCTCGACAACAATCTCAGTATGGAAATTGTAAACATAATTATTATTGCTGTACTAACCATTATGATGCAATTGCGATTTCATTCATTCACTCATTTATTTATTCATTCATTCAAAAAACTTATACAGCGTCCCTTCAAGAAGACTACTCAGAGGTGCTCCCAGACCATGCAGCCACGGCTAAAAAGATAGGTATGAAGCAACTGTTCGAAAGCATGTAAATTATTCCGAGGTTTGCATAGTGTCGTATCTTATAAACACCTCTCGACGCTGTAAAAAAAATCTGGATTTGTTTGGGTGAAATTAGAATGTAAGACTTCAGCCAAAAAAGTGTAAACGTGAAAAATCCGATGAATGCAGCAGCAACAGCGTTTAAGACTTTTGCGAGAAAAAAGAGAGTAGATAAATATGATTGTGGTGATGGCAGATCATAATATTATGAAGGCTTAAATTATGCGCAGTAAAACTTAGTGAATGGTCAACAGTGAAGCTCAAATTTCGAACACTAGATGAACGTCAAGCCCAAGTAATTGTTGTTTCGTCCCATCGTCGCCATTGTTATCATCGTTGTTGTTGTCGTTATTGTCGTCGTCGTCATCATCATCATCAACATTATGTTGACGCAAAAGTTAATATCGCTCCAATTTTCTGGCCCGCATGTCAATCACTCAGTGAACTGGATGGATCCAGATTTGACCAGGGCCTATGACAACAGAGGCCGTTGCCCTGGACAGAAATTTGTTTGTTTGGCATAATCCAGCTCTATTTTTAACTCGGTAAACTAGTACAATACATTTAATTATAGTGCGATTAATCTTTTTTTAAAGGTGTGCAATTGAGCGGAAGCCATTCCCTTCACTGAAATAATTGGTATAAAACCTTACGAGGTGCAGAAATTTTTATCACAAACACTGTAACTATAGTTTTGATCATTTATAATGTCATCATCATCGTCGTCGTCATAATCATCAACATCAACAGCATCATCATCTCACCCCAATTTCTGGCTAGAGAAAAAATCGTTGTGTTTGAGCGAACGAATGTTTTCCACTTGCACACCTTTTTAAACGAATTTACATACTATATAAATAAAAACAAAGAATTTCTGGGTTACTGCTGACCTTCTTCTTCTGGTTCTCTGCCCCTAGGCAGGTTCGGCTGTCCAATGTCGCCACTCTTCCCTCCGCTGGGCCTTCTCCTTTAGTTTCTGATATCCGATCTTCTTCATCAGAGTGTCCAGCAACATCTGTCGGGGTCTTCCTCTTGTTCGTTTCCCCTCCATTTGTCCTTCTAACACCGTTTTCACCAGACTGTCTCCTCTTAGCATATGCCCTATCCAATTCTTATGCCTTTCTCTGATTGTTTTTATCATTGTTCTTTCCTCTCCTACCCTTTCCAGCACTTCCTCGTTTGTTCTGTGTTCCGTCCAGCTGATCTTCTCCATTCTTCTCCACGTCCACATTTCAAACGCTTCGATTTTCTTTATGTCTTCTTTTCTCATGGTCCAGGTTTCGGAACCATACAACACCACACTCCACACCAGTGTTTTTATCATTCGTTTCTTGAGACTTCTGTTTAGCTTTCCTCGTAGTAGTTCTCCTCTTTTCGTAAATGCCTCTTTTCCCATTGCAATCCTCCTTCTGATTTCCTTATGACATTTAGCATCCGTTGTCATCAAGCTTCCCAGGTAGCAAAATTCCTTGACCTGTTCTATCCCTTTGCCTTCTATTTGAATGTCGACTGTAGTTTCTTCTCCCTTGCTGATCTTCATTACTTTTGTATTTTTATAATTAATTAATTTTGCTGACCTGCTGAACTCTAAAACATTATTTTCCCCCTAATAACACAATCTACAAAAATTGCCGTGTTTGAGTAAACGAATGTTTTCTTCTTGCATACCTTTAAAACAGAAATAAAATTAGAAATCACCGTGTATGAGTGAACGAATAATTATTTTCTACTTGCACACCTTTTATACAAATATCTTTGCTATATAAGTAAAAGCAGAAATCTTTTTCCTACTGTCAGGTCCACAACCGTCGGTGAAGGTTGTAAGCGTCCATGATCGAGGTTCATGTTGAGTGGTGTAGTAAGCCACAACGTAATAGACGTATTTTGATCCAGGTTGAAGGTCACTGAAAAGGTGATCGGTTTCATTGGGGTTCTTGATTTCAAGATGCCATCCTGGAATGGAAAATCACGTTTATGTCGTATGGAAAGAGAAATTGTTGTTCCCATCTAAATGACTGATTGCTAAGTAAAATAATGAATCGAATAATCGATCAGATAATCAATCAAACAATCAACAGATAAAAGCGCAAAAATCAATAAAAATCAATCAATTAATCAACAGATCAAAATCAATCAAATTGTCATGCAGTAGATTAATTAATCCTCATAAATTTTTCCAATCAATGAATCAATCAGCAAAACGATCCGATATATCAATCATTCAGTATGTTCAACTAATCCACGATTAACAAATTCAATCAATAAATCAAACAATTTATTTCTTAAACATTGTAATGGATAGACACAACGAAAATTCCTCTAACGTGGGTCAACAAAATAAATCGCACTCAAACAAAATCTCCCAAAATGGGACGACAAAAACATCGCAAACCACTATAAAAATCACACACACAAACAAACACACACGCGCGCGCGCGCAACAAAGTTAACCCTTAACCAATCAAATTCCAGAAAATACGAGTCATCAAGTATTGTATTGTTAAGACATTTATAAAGACGAATATTAGGCAGACCAATTAAAAGAGAATTACAGTATATTCAATTCGGAAGCAAACGTTAGAAATCTAGGAACTGAACACCAGACTATACAGTAATCCATTATAATTATGGGTCAAACTCGACCCCAACCCATAATCCCTCTCCCCCAACCTGATTCTTTGTACTCACTTGTGTTGGGTGATTTCTCCTGGTACCAATACAGAATGAATCCACAAAGGTCTTCAGCATATCGTTCATTTGCATTCAACTTCCAAGCAATTCCAATTGAAGTTGTGTTGTGAGTTGTTCGAGAGATGACTGGAGGATTTGGACCGCGATCATAGGACACCTTTGTATCAGTCGACAGAGGATCTAGAAAGGGAGATAGTATTATAAGATGCTACAGGACATACTGCTTAATACTTATCATGAAAATTAAATTTATAAATATTTGATTGATGTTTTAAAATTTAATGGTGCAGGTTTCTTTTGTACAAGAAACATTACATTATTATTATTATTATTATTATTATTATTATTATTATTATTATTATTATTATTATTATTATTATTATTATTATTATTATTATTATTATTATTATTATTATTATTATTATTATTATTATTATTATTATTATTATTATTATTATTATTATTATTATTATTATTATTATTATTATTATTATTATTATTATTATTATTATTATTATTATTATTATTATTATTATTATTATTATTATTATTATTATTACTATTATTATTATTATTATTATTATTGATGCACTTACATATTGAACTTTTGTAACAGGAACTGTTTACTGGAGTCACTAACGTAATTAGTTGTATGAGACAATCAATGTACAATTTTAATATCTAATGTTTGGATTTAAGATTTTTTTCTCATAATGTGTAAACCTGAAAGAGTGTCCGATGAACTACTTTATGTTGTCTAAAAATTGAATATAATTGAGATTGTACAGCTCCGTTTGGAGGCTACATAAGTTTTTGTTTACTGCTCTGTACACTTATATTGTATTGTCGTCAACGGCCTTTGCTGCCATAGGATGACGTTAAACTGTGGAATAATAAATAATTATGAAAATTATTATTATTATTATTATTATGAAAATTAAAATAATTATATATAAAGCATAAATCTATTTTATAATGGTGTGCAAGGGGAACATTCTCATGTCGTCAAACTAAAACCATATCATGCCATAAAATAAATAAATTTCTAAGAAGCTATGAAAAAGGTCGCAAGTGCTGTTTCAGTAATATGCCGAGCAAATTTTTCTATTGTTATAGACCATCGTCAAATCTGAATCGATCCGTAAGAAGAAACATTAGTCATCATAAAAATCAATAAAATACTATATATAAAGCATGCAATCTGTTTTTAAAAGGTGTGCTACGAACATTCTCATGTTGTCGTCAAACTCAGTCCATCTTATGCAATGGCCATAACCTTCGTCGTCGGTCGTCGTTGTCATCATCATCATCATCATCATCATCATCATCATCATCATCATCATCATCATCACTATGGTCATCATCATTATCATCGTTATTATCATCATCATTTGTATCGTCATCTGATTTAGTAAAATAAAATGACTTCATTATGATAACAAAAACCTAAACATGCCAAAAACATTATGACACATATTTATGATATTTATTTATGAAGCGCCACAATCTAATGCGAAGTAACCGTTTCATACAAATGTAAGTAAGAAGTGCGCGCTGTGTATTTAGACTGGTAATAGTAACCTATTATTATATAACAACTATGGGTTATTACATGTTTTGTGTCGTGTGGAGATAACTGTGGATCATTTACGCCAGAGCCGCGTTCAATGCTTATATAACAAATATTGATTCTATTTAAAAGGTGTTCAAAGCGATCGTAACAATTTTTATGAGAAAATGGGACACAATAACAATGGCCACATACTTAACGTGTCACAGATCGGTGGCCTCACAGGCCTGTCACCTTCCGCCAAGCAAAGGCCAAACAAAGCAAAAGCCACGTAACAAACGCAAAACGCAGACATTATCCTTTTAAACGCTGCTTTCAAACTTCTCGCAAAGATATTTCGATTAAACACCTTTTTTAATGAATTTCTAATCTGAAATCGAAAACGCGGAAGAGATTGAAATGTTCACACTGCAGTTTTGTCCTATTTCATTTGTGTACACAATACTGCCGTCATAAGGAAGAACCACGTATCTCAAAAAACCTAGTTTTGAGATAAACGCAAAAGACTAAATTCTTTTCTGCCAAGTGGAAAAAATTATTCTATTCTTTTCCGCTATAAACTAATAAATGTAGAAAAAATCAACCATTTTTATGGGAAAAATAATTTTAAATATTTTTGCTCGTAAATGTGAAAAATGTCAGTTAATGTGTTCTTGCTTAGCATTACAGACCGGCGATTGTGACCCATAAATGGCAAAAACAACGTATCTGCGTAAAATCGTGTATAATTGTGGAACAATTCAGAAATTTACTCAACATAAATCCGGTATTATTATAATAGAGTCTACACCAGTTTTTGCAACTGTAAGACCAGTTTGTACAGTTGTGAAACCAGTTTGTACAGCTTTCAGGCACTATTTTAAATAAACAAAAACCAGTCTGTACAACGGTGTTAACCAGTTTGTACAGTCAACGAACATAATATTAAAAGATAAGAAACCACATTTTGTAGTTGTGAAACCAGTTTGTTCAGTTATGCAAGCATTTTAAATTATATGAAACCAGTTTGTGCATCCGTGGGACCAGTTTGAACAATGGTAAAATCAGTTTCACCGCTATTAGAGATACATTTAAAAGACCAAACCAATTTGTACAGCTGCAAAAATCGAATTGCACAGCTATCATGCATCATTTTGAAAGATATGAAACCAGTTTGTACAGTATGAAACCAGTTTGTGCAGCGATGCGATCAGGCATTACTCTAAATAAAAGAAACCAGTTGTATTTCTGTAAAACCAGTTTGAACATCTCTCATACAACATTTTCGAAGATATGAAACCAGTTTGCACAACTATAAAATTAGTTTTACAGCAGCGAAACCAGTTTGTGCAACTGTCATGCATTATTTTTAGAGATGCGAAACAAGTTTGTACAGATATAAGACATTATTTTAAAAGATATATATGGAGTCCAGTTTGCACTTTGTATGAAACAAGTTTGAACGGTTGTAAAACCAGTTTGTACAGGTATCAGGCATTATTCTAAGGATAAGAAACCATTATACTAAAGATAATAAACCAGTTTGTACAGCTGTAAAATTAGTTTGCACAGCAATCAGGAATCTTTTTTTTCAAGGATGCTTTCAAGGATGCGAAACCAGTTTGCACAGCTCTCATGCAACCTTTTAAAAAATTACAAAACCAGTTTAGACAACTGTAAACCAGTTTGTACACTGCGAAATCAGTTTGTACAGCCATCATACACTATGTTAAAAGATACAAAAACTTTTGTATAGCTGGAAACCAGTTTGTACAGCTGACAGATACATTTAAAGATACTAAACCAGCTTGCAAACATGTGAAACCAGTTAGTATAACTGTAAAACCAGGTTTACAGCTATCAGGCATCAATCTAAAGATCTGAAACCAGTTTGAACAGCTGTGAAGCCAGTCTATCTAGTTATCAAACATTACTACAAACGATATGAAACCAGTTTGTACAGTTGTAAAACCAATTTATACGGTACTCAGGTAACATTTTAAGATATACGATACAAGTTTACAAAGTGAGAGACCACTTTTCACAGCAGCGAAACCAGTTTGTACATCTATCAGGCGTTATTATTTCAAACAGATGATATTTGCTGAGGTGTCTTTTCAACACCTCTTTTAACGTGATCAATCCAATATGAATAAAAGATTATTCAAAAACAACGCAAATTGCAGATACGTGGTTTTTGCTTAGCACGTATCTGGGAATAACGCTCTGTCATACTAAGGAAAAACAACGTAACTCAAGATACGTGGTTCTTCCTTATGATGCCATGCGGTTTCTGGAGATACGTGGTTTTCAAACACGCTGGTTCCCTGTGAAGGAATCGAGATAGGAGTTTCTCAATTTTTTCCAAGGTGTAGGACCATTAATAGATGCAGAATCTGCATCTAACTCAAAACGGCCAAATTTTGAGTTACGTGGTTCTTCCTTATGACGGCAGAATACCTGGGCCTATGATCAATCAACCAAGGTGAACGTGTGGCATGGCGGGTGATCTTTTGTAGCGCATTTCTTTCGTGTCGGCGACTTGGACTGTCGAAAAACAACACTTAAACAATAATAATAAGAATTACGTCAATATTTATGTCGCAGTAAAACAGCCATGTTATAAGGGCCCTTTACGGAATTGTTTTGATACATAATTTAATGCTGTTAAAATTTAATGTATTTTTAAACGGTTGACTTAAGATTCTTTTAGGTTTGATCAAGACAGGTTTTCAGTCCCATTTTAACCCGTTGGAGGTGAGGTGACGCATTGTAACGTTAGAGGTGAGGTGGGGTCTGATAAACCCCAACACATATTTTTATTTTGAAGTCGCAATATCAAATGGAAAACATTATTTGAGTTAAACTATTCTTCTATGATCAATTATCAACTAAACAGGCGATTATCACGAACACATATATGTTTTCAATCCTTATTAGATGGCCAGAAGGTGAACCCATCAATTGTGTACTTTGCCCGTGTAAGTTCCGTTTGTATACGAAAAATCGCAATTTCCTTCAAATAATTATACATTAAAACTTTAAAAAACCTGTTCGTTCAAAATTCATGAAATTTTGGTAAAATGTCCGTATTTCATATTCACAAAGGTAGAAAAAAATAATCCAAACTGGTTTGACGTTTTGCACAAAAAAATTAAAGTAGAATAGCCTACCCTTGGGGTGTGACATACCCCACCTCACCTCCAACGGGTTAAAGCTCGTAATCGTAAACTCGAAGCTTCTAAATCGGCACGTACTTGAAAACCAAGCGAGGGGCACCAGCTTGTTCACAATAATGAAGTTGCATCTTCTATAAATAGACCGCACGATAAACTAATAGTTTACCGGTGCCCTGTCTCATCTGATACTCCACCTTCCAATTCCCGGCTCAGACGACACCCATCTTAGTAGCTGTTTCCACCGCTCTGATACTACGGAAACTAGACCCGGACCACCTTGGACTACTCTTACGAATAACCCTTTTGACTCGATAAACGCAGCGCTCGTGAATAAGCCGGTGCCCCGCGCTTGGCCCTCTAGAGGCGCTTCAGAAATCAGAAGTTTACGATTACGACTCGGATAATTTTATACCTTTTACAGTCTTCTGCTGTTGAGCAGGTTTGTGACATGGACGATCTGGTGATCCCCTCCGACCGCCGCCACCCCGCTCTGTCCTGCGCCTTCCTCTTCGTGGTACCATATTATGCATCTCCATTATCGAGATCACTCAGCATATTTCATCTTCATCTGCCTCTCGTTGCATTTCCCTCCATACGTCCATATTGTAATTTTATACCAGTGCTAATATTTCTATTAATATCTAAACACTGGACGACTATAAAACCGTAACTTCTACTGCTCAGTGTAAATTCAATTGCAAGGTGACAGTTAAACTTCAACTTGAGCACCTCTTTTATGCTGGCATATTTTATTATAAATAGGAAAAAACCTCAATCCGCAATAAATAACAATAACAAATAGCCATAACTAACAATTTCAATTGGCGAGAACTGAACAGAAAATAATCGTGCAACCACACGCATATAATTATCCATACGTGAATACATGGATCTCAACCTACATCTCCTCCTCCTCATCCTCATTCTCCCCTCCTTTTCTTCTCCGCTTCTTCTGCTCATCCTCTCATATTTTCTTCTTGCTTCTTTTTCAACCCAAATCCTGCTCAACATCCACCTCTATCCCTTACCTCTCCTCATTCCCATCCCTCTCCGTCTCCCCATCTCCTCCTCCTTTTTCCTCCTTTACTCCCCATCCTCCTCCGTCTTCTCCGTCTTTACTATTATTATATGATTAATTTATTTACTATTATTTTTTTAAATCATCATTATGTTTGTATGACGCTGAGTTATTATTGTCAAAGAATTATTTCATGGCCGAATGAAATAAAGCACTCGGCAATGTTTATATAGATGATTTTTTAATTT
This sequence comes from Lumbricus rubellus, assembly GCA_945859605.1. Lineage (NCBI taxonomy): Eukaryota > Metazoa > Annelida > Clitellata > Crassiclitellata > Lumbricidae > Lumbricus > Lumbricus rubellus. Next base: position 34,449,273 of record OX243821.1, read on the forward strand.
TACTAAAGGTGTTGAAACGATTCAACATAAAGCAATCGTGTAGTCCACACAATGATAGAGCTCTAGTATACCAGACGGTCAAAGAATTAACAATGTCCAGAAATCTATTAATATTTAGTTGGAAGGGTATGAAAATTAACTTCGTTGCTATGCCAACCACCTAACCCACGTTAAGGAAAAGGAAAGTAAAGTCCTATCCTGTTCCACGAAGAACAAAGGGAGCAGGGTTGCCAGATTAAAAAAAAAAATGTCGCGAGATCACGACAAAAAGTCGCGAAAATCGCGAGAAATTCATGAAAAAAGTCGCGAAAATCGCGAGACTAATTCATGAATATCTCTTAAAAGAGGTGTGTAAATATAGTGGACAGTAATCACAAAAAGACATGAATATTAATTTTTAAAGTATTTATAAGTGCTCGAAGGTGTTATTCCTGTATGATGAGTTCCCATAAAAGAGGTGTGCAAATATTATGAACAGTAATCACAAAAATGACACCAATGTTAATTTTTAAAGTAATTGTAATATTGCCCCATGAGTTATTCCTGTAGGATGAGGATCTCTTAAAAGAGGTGTGCAAAAATTATGAACAGTAATCGCAAAAAATAAAACGACTGCTAATTTTAAAATAATTGTAATTGTTCCAGAGGTTGTTCCTTTTAGGATGAGTTTCTCTTAAAAGAGGTGTGCAAATAATATGAACAGAAACCACAAAAATGATATGACTGTTAATTTTTAAAGTAATTGTAATTGCTCGAGACGCTATTCTTGTAGGATGAATATCTCTTAAAAGAGGTGTGCAAATACTACGAACAGTGTGCTAATAATTTGGACAGTAATCACACAAAAAGACATGAATTTTAATTTTTAAAGTTATTAAGACTCGCCTAATAATCAATCTTCTCATTGGCAGTCTTATCATTGATACTCATTCGTTTGCGCGAGGGAAAGATTTGTACTGCCATCTGTACTAACAAGATTTCAAAAAGTCGCCGTCGCGACCGCGAGACAATTCAAAAGTCGCCCAAAAAGCGCGAGGTCGCGAGAACGAAATTTTCAGTCGCGAGCACTTTCAAAAAGTCGCCCAATTCGCGCTTTTCGCGACGACCTGGCAACCCTGAAAGGGAGGCGCTCATCTCCTTTTCCATGGCCATGAGCCAGCAATGGACGAATCCCAAGGTCCTGGACAGTGTATCGCAGGACTTGCTGTTTACTTCCCAGCTCACGCCGGTACCAAATGATACTGCTTGGTGACAGAGGCACGTGTGCGTAAACAACTTGCCCATTTGCCCAAGGTCGTTACCCGGAGTCGAACCCGCAACCGCATGCTCCGTGAGCAAGCGCGTTACCGATAGGCCACCTAACTGGCGCCCGCGCACACACACACACACACACACACACACACACACACTATTCATCCATCCACTAATCTTCAATCCCACATTTCCTCCAGACTCCTCCTCCTCCTCATCCTCCTCATCCTCCTCCTCTTCCTATTCAACCGATGCTGTTTCGACCACATGATTCAATGATACAAATGGTAAAGTCCTCCTTCCACCTCTTCTCCGATCCCCACGCAAGGTTTATCGACTGTGGGAAAGCACCAGCATAAACATCTCAACAAACCTTTATTTATATAAGTTTTAAACTCACTTCGATAGGTGTGCAATTATATTGCATCACCAAACTGAAAAATAAACGTTCCGTTAGGCACACTATGTGGCGCCCCTCCTTCTATGGGCGTCAAAGTTGCGATGGACACCAAAGTAACCATGGGCGTCAAAGTAACGATGTTCACACGTCCAGTTATGGGCGCCCATCCTGCGTGGGGCGCCACAGGATCTCGACGTTCTACAGGGCGCCTCGCTAGGCGGAATGGAACGAATTGGCGATGCCGGAAGTAACGAAACCCAGACCGGAAACGGTGATATCTATACCGGAAGTTGCGATTCTTCGACCGGAAGTCGTACATTCGAGGCCGGAAGTCATCGTCAAATTCACGGACGACGTCACGTTTAAGCGAGAATAGAAATCGTCGCCATAGTGTGCCTAGATTCTACCACTTAAGGCCATTTGCGAAAACTGGATTTACATTAAACTAAAGAGGGCAAATTTATAAGCAGTATAATAATCATTAAAAAGGTGTTCTAAATTGTCAGATGAATATTTTTTCAGAGGTATCAGCCACTGGAATAATGATTATTCGTCTGTCTTTATATTCGCTGTCTGCCTTTCCGTCCGTCTACCATCGTATCAGTTGGTCTGTATGCTATCAAATAGAAAGACTGGTAAATAATTAACTTCTCATGAATAGAGTTCTCATAGAATTTCCACTCAAGAGTCTAATGTAACATCCGACTCCACGTTTATGCGAAAACTTAATGGTCGTCATAGCAACAACGAAGTATTCATAACGTTTAGCTACAATCCGAATGGCCTCAGATCATCCTTCTATCTTCTCTCTTCCCAATCCATTTAAAAGAGATGGAGGAAACACTTTGTAGTGTTTGATGTTCATAGAATTCTGTGTGATATAAGTACAGTGGATCGTGTCTGCCGAGACCGATAAACTGATGCTTGTGACTCTCTGTACATTGGCGCATCATAAACAGACCGTGTTCTACGCTCTGCAGCTAATCTCTAAATTATTAGCCTCTCTTTCATTATTTGCATCCATGTACGCTGGTTTCACTGTCCGTCGAATACAAAGTTGATTCACGGGTTTGGGTTTGTCTCCTTGACTACGTCACGATATGTCTACATGGATGTCCAATATCCAATTATTTAATTAATTAATTAATTAATTAATTAATTAATTAAATTTTACACACGTAAATCTGAAAACATCAACAACTGTAATAATTTCAGAGATTGCATTTTGCTGTATGCTCGAAGCGATAACACGAACTAGGAGAATGATTTATTTTATTCAGAAGTTACTGTTATTTATAATACAAGTGAATTACTAAGAAGAGATGACTAAGGCACGAAGCAGGGGTTATTTTAAGGAAATTTCTCAACTGCACATAATTATCAGAATAGCATCCTACATCGGGTAGATTGGTCATTATTGAGACTAAGGTCTAATTCCTCTTCTTATTCTTCTTATTCTTATTATTATTATTATTATTATTATTATTATTATTATTACTAATATTATTATTATTATTATTATTATTAATACTATTAATTTAGTATTATTTTTATATATTATTTTATTATTATTAATATTACTATTATCATTATCATGATAGTGTAACTGGGTAAGCTTAAAAACCTACTTCTGAAAATGATAGGGGAGGGGTATGGGGAGGGGATGTGCCCCTTCCCACCAGAAACCTTTTGAATTTCCACATTGCAATGGTAGCATTTTAAGTTGTCATCTTAACAAAATACCTATACTTTGTCAGAGCCTCATGAGAAACTTTTAGAATTTCCAAATTGCAATGGCAGCATTTTAAGGTGTCATCTTAACAAAATACCTGTACTTTTTCAGAGCCTCATCAGAAACTTTTTGAATTTCCACATTGCAATGGTAGCATTCTAAAGTGTCATCTTAACAAAATACCTGTAGTTTTTCAGAGCCTCATCAGAAACTTTTTGAATTTCCAAATTGCAATGGTAGCATTTGAAGGTGTCATCTTAACAAACTACCTGTCCTTTTTCAGAGACTCATCAGAAACTTTTTGAATTTCCACATTGCAATGGTAGCATTTGAAGGTGTCATTTTAATTTAAAAAAATACCTGTACTTTTTCAGAGCCTGATCAGAAACTTTTTGAATTTCCACATTGCAATGGTACCATTTTAAGGTGTCATCTTAAAAAAATACCTGTACTTTTTCAGAGCCTGATCAGAAACTTTTTGAATTTCCACATTGCAGTGGTAGCATTTTAAGGTGTCATCGTAACAAAACACCTCTACTTTTTCAGAGCCTCATCAGAAACGTTTTGAATTTCCACGTTGCAATGGTAGCATTTTAAGCTGTCATCTTAACAAAAAACCTCTACTTTTTCAGAGCCTGGTCAGAAACTTTTTGAATTTCCACATTGCAATGGTAGCATTTTAAGGTGTCATCTTAACAAAATACCTATACTTTGTCAGAGCCTCATCAGAAACTTTTTGAATTTGCAAATTGCAATGGTAGCATTTTAAGGTGTCATCTTAACAAAATACCTGTACTTTTTCAGAGCCTCATCAGAAACTTTTTGAATTTCCACATTGCAATGGTAGCATTTGAAGGTGTCATTTTAATTTTAAAAAACCTGTACTTTTTCAGAGCCTGATCAGAAACTTTTTGAATTTCCACATTGCAATGGTACCATTTTAAGGTGTCTTGACTTACTTGACTTACTTGACTTATGGCCTTGGCGATGCCCCAGCACGCAGAAGCCGCTCATTTATGGAAGCTCTCCATCTTCCTCTGTTTTCCGCCTGATGCACAGCCTCCTGTATCGATATAATTCTAATGCCTAATGATTTTTCAGAGCCTGATCAGAAACGTTTTGAATTTCCACATTGCAGTGGTAGCATTTTAAGGTGTCATCGTAACAAAACACCTGCACTTTTTCGGAGCCTCATCAGAAACTTTTTGAATTTCCACATTGCAATGGTAGCATTTTAAGGTGTCATCTTAACAAAATACCTCTACTTTTTCAGAGCCTCATCAGAAACTTTTTGAATTTCCACGTTGCAATGGTAGCATTTTAAGGTGTCATCTTAACAAAATACCTTTACTTTTTCAGAGCCTGATCAGAAACTTTTTGAATTTCCACATTGCAATGCCAGGAATGGTAGCATTTTAAGGTGTCATCTTAACAAAATACCTGTACTTTTTAGTGCTTATAAGAGTGGGCTAAGACTTCAATAAATATAAGCAACACTTAACTCATTCCCGCCTGAATTGTTCCGATACCTATTGGGTTTATCGGGTCACCCGCGACCCGATCCGGCGGGAAAGAGTTAACAAATATAGAAATTTAAAGTTAAATTCACGGCAAAAATGTCTTATAATCTTGTTTGTTGCAATCAGTTTAATTAAAATATATTAGCTACTTACATTGTTTATGCGATTGTGTGTAAAAAAGTAACTGCACAAAACCCGATTTTCAACTGCACAAATTCGTTTTCCAACTACACACTTTGTGTCCAGCTGCACGTTAAAATAACCCTTGGCACGAAGACAACTAAAAGTGAGTTTGCATTATGGTTTGTTTGTGTGTGCACTTGTTAAAAGTCAACAATAAATATTAAGCCTCAATCATGTAAGAAACTTTCTTTCATGGCATGGAATATCTGTGCACTTATTATAGCGCCCGTTAAAGCTAATTCTCACTACTCAGAGTCGCTCCCAAAAGCAGAGCGGACAATGCATCGGAGTTTCACGCCGAAGCGCAGAGCAATTTGTGAGCGAAGGACTTGCAAGTGCACAAACAAACAAGCTGGCTTTCTGTCTCACAGTGCGTCGAATACAAAACTGCTTCACTGGTTTGGCGTTATGTCCTTGGCTGTGCTCTGGCATGTCCACATGTATGTGAGCTCTGCTGTCCAATATCCAATTAATTAATTAATTAAATTTTGCACATACGAATCTGAAAACATCAACTACTAAAATAACGGTATCCGGACGTTTCATCCTCGGACGGTTCATCCCGGACGATTCATCCAGTGGACGTTTCATCCCCGGACGGTTCATCCCCGGACGGTTCATCCAGTGGACGGTTCATCCAGTGGACGTTTCATCCTAGGACGTTTCATCCAGGGGACGTTTCATCCCAGGCCGTTTCATCCCCGGACGTTTCATCCCAATGGACGTTTCATCCCAGGACGTTTCATCCCAGGACGTTTATCCCAATGGATGGAATTTAAGCAATTTAATCCTATAAAATTTCCACTATAATAGATATAAAAAGTCAAAAATACTTGAAATAAAATAGCTTTCATATAAGAGCCCATAAGCCTATAATTATAACAGAATGAATCGTCAGTAATTAAATATCATAAAAGAACACAAGAGCTTAAGGTACTAAAAACACATAAAAGTCAAGAAATACTTGGAAGAAAATAGATATATTAGAACACATAGGCCTATAAAACATGCAATAAAATCTAGATAAAAATATATATAAAAAAACTAGGAGTAAAATAGATATCATATAAAAGCAAATAAGCCTAGGCCTCTAAACATGTAGCATGCAATTAAATATAATAAAAGGAACACATAGCCTAAGTCTATAAAACATGCAATTGAAAAGATATAAAACGTGTATAATACTTGTATTAAAGTAAAAGCTCTAAACATACTATCTGAACATTCTTGGGGAGGGGGATAGAGGGGCTTTCTAGGGGGGATAAGCCCGGGATAAAATACCATTTTCATGGTAAAAAAAATTTCGGGACCTACTTCAGGTTCGACTAATGTATCACATTATTCTCTCTATTTATTTTCCGGGATGAACCGTCCGGAGATGAACCGTCCGGGGATGAACCGTCCACTGGATGAACCGTCCTGGGATGAACCGTCCACTGGATGAACCGTCCACTGGATGAACCGTCCGGGGATGAACCGTCCGGGGATGAAACGTCCACTGGATGAATCGTCCGGGATGAATCGTCCGGGGATGAATCGTCCTGGGATGAAACGTCCTAGAATCAAAATAACTTCAGAGACTGCATTTTGTGCTCGAAACGATTAGAGGGAGAAGTCCCCGCCGAGATATCTCTCTATGTAGAAGTTTCCAATATTTATATTCCTGAAAATTTATTTAACACTTGAGTGCCCAAGGTAATTTTTGGTACACGAAGGCCCAAGGGGGGGGGTCCGCGCGGACCCCAGCGTTTTCATGCTAATTTCTTGAGAAGGGATTGGAATATCGTAACAGAAGTTGGTTCTATGTAATCCCAAGTGAATTTGCAATCGATTGATGTATCATATGTTACAATTGCACCACCTGGTGTAAAATAATAGTGTTAAAATATCGTGACATATTTTATGCTTGTTTGCGTTATTTACCGAAGGAAGCCTATACGCGTGTATGAATATCAGCCGAATATCATGCGGTACCCTTATTATATGCTCTGGTTGTGGGGTACAGGGTAGGACAATACTCACGAAAAATATACCATTCTATGCCCAAATGGGTGGTCTAGGAATACCTAAAAGCATTTCTGCAGATTCATAGCCTTTAAAAAGTTATCCGGAGAAAACAGGCCTGGGGTCCGGTCGGACCCCCCCCTTGGGCACTCGAGGGTTAAAAGAGGTATGTTAGAAGATATTTAAAAGTGAGTTAGTTGTAGCTTAAGTGTAACGACACTGTGTGGTAAGAATGGTTGCTTCAGTTTCTTCATCCAAACGTCACGATTGTTTTCGGTTTCTGTATGCGGTGCAGCAATTTAGATTGTGAAATTCCCAGACTAAACATGAAAAGGTGTGTTTATTTGCAGTTTGACATCACTGTGTGGTGAAAAAGACCATTAGCGACGCCCTCCTCCTTTTAGGGTTAACCCTAACCCTAACCCAACCTTAAAATTGTAGGAGCATCGCCGTTAATTGAAATCTCTTCGACACCTTTTTAATATGTTACAGGCAACAATAAATATCTAGACTCATCCGTGTAAATCTATTAATTGAGGCATGACCGTAACATATCATGGTGTTAGATGACGTGATCAATTTGAAAAGGTAAATCAAAACGCAAAAAGAAAAGGTAAAACTTGAAAATAAAATGGAGAAAACAATACACAAGTTGGTTCAACAGGTAAATTGATAAGATCACTTCAAAAGGTAAAACTTCTCTCGCCTTAAAGGACACTCCCCTATTCCATGCGTCCAAGACCACGTGGGGCACGGTTTTGTAGTGGGTATGTTCGTCGCTTTGCAGCCGAAAGGTTGCAGGTTCGAATCCATCTCAAGTCGCCGCGTAAGGACCTTGGGCATGTCCTTCACTTGCAATTGCTCAGCACATCGGCGTGAAACTGCGATGCAGTGTCCGCTTTGCAGTCGGGAGCGACTCTGAGTAGTGAGAGCTTGAAGGGGCGCAGATCTTTTCTTTAGGTTTGCTGCCTCTCGGCAGGTCCAGATGCCCAACGACGCCACTCTTTTCGATGTTGTGCTTTTTCTTTGAGTTTTCCATATCCACCCCCCCCCCCCCATCATATAGTCTAAGAACTTTCCCTAGGTCTTCCTCTTCCCCTCTTCCACTCCATTTTGCCCTCCGCGATGTCTCTTTACAAGGAGTTGCCTCTCTATCTCTCTTCTTCTGCCTTGTTCTAATTGTATTCATCAAGGATCTTTCCTTTTCAACCTTCTTCAGTACTTCCTTGTTTGATTTTTGCCAGCTGACCCTTTCCATCCTGCACATACAAATAAAATAATATACCGAGATGAAAAAATGAAGTACTTCCAACCCATCAGGTTGTTTTCTTGTTTAGGTTGCCCAGTCATGTTGTGAAAGCCTACTCTCTTGTCTATTCAAATTGTTAAAATTCTTCGTTTTCTTAATGAGCGAAAAGATGCTTTAAGAGAGGTGTGTAAGATTGGTTTCCTCTAACGCAAACACAAGCACACACGCACATAGCATTAGTTACTGTAGTGTCAGTTTAACTACACTTCTTGATAACAAAGACCAAATGACCAATGGTGACGACCTTCTTCTCCACATTGTCTTGTAAATGGCACTGGCAGAGGGCCAACAGTTGCGGAGTTACCCATGTGCTTCATCTCTGTAACTGCAAATAACTTTTAATCCATTTTTCGATCACGATAATTACAACCATTCACGATATTGATCACTTTGGTGTGGCACCGTTTCATTCCCGTAAGTTGTTGATCTCGTGATCATCTACATGTAAATCGTTTTGTTCCTCGAGCTCGCACTTCTACCAGACACTGTCTGGTAGACAGTGCTGAGCCTTACTTATTGTGGGTCTTGCTATCTGGAATGGCCTGTCACTAACCTTGAGATTTATGCTAAATTCACATGCGTTTTATTAGTCGCTCAAATCCTATTTATGTAGCTGTGGCTGAGCTGGGCAGGGCTTTTTATAAGGAATTTTTAGAACTGCACAACTTCCCCAGTCTTGCCAACTGCACAAATCCATTTAGAACTGCACATTTTTGTCAATTTTTTTAAAGATAGCCAGGATTTGATTTCGGAGGTGTTTCCTCGGCGGAGAATTTCTGACGACGTTTTTTAGTT
>OX243821.1:34458666-34476166 GCA_945859605.1 Lumbricus rubellus
AATTCCTATCTCTTAAGGACGCACTTCTTATACATGGACTTTTATACCGGAAGTTGGGATTTTTCGACCGGAAAAAGGACATTCAAGACCGGAAGTGATTGCGTTTCTGGCGCAAGTGGTCATCGAACGAAGACGTCGCGTTTAAGCGAGAAATGAAATCGTCGCCATAGCAACGATGAGGTGGGTTATGGTGTCTGGCTTCTTTTCGTCCGTTCCATTTGAAATGGTGGTTGAAAGGACGACTAATGCTGATAGCACATGAAGTAAAAAAAGGGACAGTAGCAACCCTTATTTCTATCAAGTATTGATTGTAGATTTTCCAAAAAAACAATATTTATAATCCGCATGAAATCATTATAAGAGGTGTCTAAATTAAACGACGCTTGCATTCAAAAGCAGTGATATTTTACTTCGGGAAATAATTTCCGTTTTACTTCTATTTCAGTTCTGATGGTCTCAATTTCAGTTCTAATTCAGTTCCAGTTCTTCAAAAAATTTCAGTTATACTTCTAATTCAGTTTTCGAAATAATTTCAGTTCTCAATTCAGTTCTTTTGCTTGCGTCTTTCTGGAGCACTCGGATTAGGCCAAGTCGTATGAAAGTTTTCAGCCACCCATGATTTTGTCTGGTCCGTTTCTTAATATATTTCTTAGTATTCTGTGTGCGCAGAAGCAAAATGTTAAAATTTTATCATAATATGTAGTTCCACAGTCATCCGTTTTAGGGTAGGCTAGACCCACGAAGCCTTGCATGGATAGGTCTAAGCACATTTATTTTGTCTATTTCCTCGCAGCAAACCTACTTAAAACGTCCAATACATTATTTTCGTCATTTAGCCAAGTGATTTCCAGTCTTATCGCGAAGTTGAAAATTATAAACTTACAGGGAAAGTCCAAATGAAAAATTGTTTTTAAACTAACCGTAATAAAGCAAAAGATACAAAAGTTGTAAGAGTCAGAAAGTATGTGCGTCTTTTAAACAAACACAGCTGCATCGGAAAACTGTAAACTAAAATTTCCATTTTTTTCATTAATTTCAGTTCGAGAATTAATTTTCGTTTTTATTCTAATTTCAGTTCGATGTGCTCAATTTCCGTTCTATTTCAGTTTTCGTTCTTAAAATAATTTCAGTTACAGTTATAGTTATACTTAATGGAAATCAGAATTTTCAGTTCTAATTTCACTTATCGTTAATGAAAATATCACTGTTCAAAAGCCAAGTTATATTATAATACGTCGTTGTACGAACTCATTCATAGACAGTAATACAAGAGACAGAATCTGTGATGGTAGTGGTTTCACGTTTAAAAATACTTCGAGATAATAATGATCGTTACAGCATCGCCCTCCCCTTTTATCCAGACCTGTGACTGGCGCTGTCTGTCATCGAGGCACGGAAGTTAAGTACGGAAGTTTTAAGTAGCAAACAAATAATTATTTATAGTCAAAAACAGTCGTAGTAAAGAGGAGGCAGATAAATGTGTACGCACGGTTAAACACACACACACACACACACACACACACACACACACACACACACACACACACACACACACACACACACACACACACACACACACACACACACACACACACACACACACACACACACACACACACACACACACACACACATATATATATATATATATATATATATATATATATATATATATATATATATATATATATATATATATATATATATATATATATATATATATATATATATATACGGTTAGGGGTCATCAGTGTATGCGCCGTAAGCGGATTTGTAGGAGAGGAGATTTTTTATACATTTTTGCTTATTCTTCGAGAGATTAGGGCCATTTTTGAGGCTTGGCGGGCCATTTGTTTAGGCCTGGCGGGCCACTTTTGGCCCGCGGGCCACGGGTTGGGAACCGCTGAGCTATGGTCTCCCGCGAAGGGTTAGTCAAGTCTTCTTCTGTATATGTAATTGCACCGTTGAACACCTTTTTAACCTTTTCAACTGATCCTATATAAGGATGAGATGCAGTGAATTTGTTGTCTTCTGTATGATATATAATTGCACCGTTGTACACCTTTTTAACGTTTCCAATTGATCCTATATAAGGATGAGACGCATTGGGTTTTCAGGTGGAAGTTTTTTCTGGGGTCATGATTTTCTCTTGTGAATAATTGTCTAATTATTTTAAACACCTTTATGACGTTTCTAAGTGAATATATATAAGAATGGGACGCAGTTAGTTTATTAGTCAACCGAAGAAATGCACAGTAATTAACGTTTTATTCATTCATTCATTCATTCTGAGAATTTATATAGCGCCTCTTCAAGATAACTACTCAGAGACGGTATCTGCACTAACTAGCCGAATTGATGTATAGTTAACAGTCATAGCGAGCAAAAAATAACAAGTTGCAAAACAATATTTATATTTATAAGGTGAATTGTCGAGTTAATCCAAAATTATCGTTAATTGCCGACTAAGATTCAATCCAACCCTAACAAAATAGATTTTCTGGTCGTAATACTAGGCATAGAACTGGCACTAAGACACTGACGAGGTTCAATGGCAGAAGTTTTTTTACATGTTTAAGAATCAATCACGTGATTTATAGTCCGAGGTTTCTTCTTTAATTGTGAAATGCCAAACACAATTCTGTATAAGTGACGGTCTTTGTTGCCGTAAGCCGTTGCTAAAACAATGGCCAAAAGCTCGAGCATTTTGACAATTTAGATAGCTGATAGTCTCAAGTTCAATTATTATAGGATGTAAATTATTTGCTGCGCAACAGCGCGAGCATAATTGACACTGCAGAAAAGAAAGCTTACTTATATACAATCTTAATAACATTAAAAAGGTGTTCTAAATTGTCAGAGGACACTAATCTTTTTCTTTGTGTCTTTTTTCTGGAATAGCTTCCCGTTAGACGCCGGGACTAAGTGTCCGGGATTAACTGTCACGCTACTATATATATATATATATATATATATATATATATTCCTTTAATCAGAAATCAGGTTGACCAGCAGCGAACACCAAGTTACAAAATGCAGAACAAAAATTGTACTTCAAAAATTAGTTTTTCATTGTAACACGAACATGTCGAAAGAAAAGAATTTGGCTGTATATATTTATATGACCATCGCAGATTTGTTCCCTGGCCCCAATGACGGCCATTTTCATTACGGGGGGACCGATTTACAGATTTGTCAATATCACACAATCCATAATTAATATCACTTAGAATCGTCATCTTGGTGTCGGCATATTTAAAGGAAAATATTCTAATAGGACCATCAAAAGGGTCACCACGGTCATTGAGACCGCCATTTTCCAAAATGGCGATCGATATATCGATTTTGCAATATATCGTATTCCAATTCACTCAGAATCGTCATCTTGGTGTCTATTCTAAGTGAATATGGGTCCAAATCCTTTTTTGGTATGTTCGTGGTAGGCTATGCACCATATTACATGCTTGTTTCACAATTCGTTCACATTAAATTTTTGGCATCAGACCGCAACCATTAATAAGAAAACATCAATTGTGGTTTTTCCAGTGGCATTATTTGTAGCATACTAGAAACAATTAGAAGAGGTGTCTAAAATGGATGTTATCTGCATTCAAAAGCCAAGTTGTGCATGTCATTATTAATAAACGAAATACTAAAGTAAAAGAGGTGTCCTTACCACTTCATTAGAATATTTAAGAGACAGAATCGGATAGTAGTTTCAGTTCAAGGAGACTTTGTGATAATATGGATAATTATAACATCTCCCTCCTCCTTTATCCAGACCTGTGACGGGCACTGTCTGTCGACAAGATACGAAGTTAAGTTTTAAGAATCCACGATATTATAATTATTCATAATCAGAAACAGTCATTTTCTTTTACTTTGAGGAGTAGTCTATTATGGTGGACAAATATTATACTCTGGGATGCAGTGCTCACATCACGCGGTTCGAATCACGTAGGACCCCATGGTCCTTCATTGGCGCTTCCGTCATTCCAGTATGGCCGCAAAAGTACATAGAGTAAGCTTGGATATGAAGCCGAGTGTCTTCCAGGACAGCTACTACACTACTACGTCTACGATCTTGTGTTCGTGAACAAAAATGACATTTGAGCACCATTTATATCTAAATTTTGCTTCATTTCAGCTTGTGCATGTTGGAAATGTCCATTTTCGGTGCTGCATCTCAAACGCTCATAAATTCGGCAAACTCGCGAATATTTCTAATCGGTTCCAGCTTCGTGTGTAAATATGGCCACCGTTGCTGTGTTTAAAATTTCAGACAAATCCTAAACGTTTTGACCGAGTTATGACACTTTATTGTGGGTTCTACTTTATCGTGGACACAGTGTATATACAGCGCACGATCAAATATTTGAATAGTGGCGTTGACAGTTACACACCTCTTAAAAAGTATATCTTCGCCTTACAACAAGAGCACGAGGAGTTTTTTTTATCGAACTACAGTCTGTAAAGGCATTATAATTAAATAATCTCAGATTAACGACAATATAATAATTATCATGACAAAGAAGGCCCCCCCCCCTTATTCATGCGTGGGACTGGCGCTGCGCTATTAGAGCGCAAACAGCGGTAAAGTTAATTTCATGACATGTTACATCTCCAAAAGCATGATCTTACTCTGCTTTCTGAAAAATTCCCGCTGTCTTCCTTCTCTTGCAATGTGGTAGGTCCATACATGTATGTCTGGAATAACTTCCCGTTAAGACCCAATGTTTTACAGTCTCCTTATAACTTCTCGCATATCCGTGGTTGGACTGGGAGGACTACTTGAAGAAGCGCTTTAACAAGTTAAAACCTTATTATTATTATGCTCCACTGATTCACGGGGCACGGTTGTGTAGTGGTGGCGTCGTTGCCTTGGAGCCGGAAGGTTCGAAGTTCGAATCCACCTCAAGTCGCCGCCTAGGGACCTTGTGCAAGTCTATCACTCACAAATGCTCAGCTCTTCGTCGTGAAACTCCGATGCAGCGTCCGCTCTGCATTTGGGAGCGCCTCTGAGTATTGTGAGAGAGAGACTGAAGGGACGCTATAACAAGTGCACATACAAACAAAATAATATGCCAAGATGAAGAAATGCAGCACTTCAAACCCATCAGGTTGTTTTCTTGTTTAGGTTGCCCTGCCGTAATTATGAAAGTCGACTCTCCTGTCCAACGGTCGTGTCCATGCAAAATGTTAAAATTCTTCGTTTACTTAAAGAGCCAAAAGATGCTTTAAAAGAGGTGTGTATTATATTGGTTTTAAAACACAGCATTCGCACATGGCATTGGTAGTTTTAGTTAAACTTCACAGTTTGATATCAATGGTGACCGCCTTCCCCTCCACACTGTCTTGATATTGGCACTGGCAGAATGCCAACAGTGGTGGAGTTACCCATGTGCTTCATCTCTGTAACTGCATACAAATATAACTTTTAAACCATTTTTCGATCATGATAATTTATTACCATTCGCGATATTGAACACTTTGGTGTGGCAACGTTTCATTCCCGTAAGTAGCTGATCACGTGAGCATCTTAATCATTTTGTTCCTCGCGCTCGCACTTCTACCATACAGCGCCGAGCCTTTCCTATTGCGGGTCCCGCTATCTTGAATGGATTGCCACTAACCTTGCGACTTATGCCTAGGCTAAACTCACATGCTTTTTATAGGTCGCTTAAATACTATTTTTTAGCTGTGGCTGGGCTGGGAGCGCCTCTGAGTATGTGTTTTGAAGAGGCGCTATATGAATTTTCGAAATGTATGAATGAATGAATTTGGCTGATGAAGCGTGTTACCGAGTATACTTTTTTAGCCGCCTTGGCAAACTAGAATTTATTTACTGCCATTACCACGGTTTTTATAAACTTTCTTTATTATCTAAAAAAAAGGTAGGTTGTGTGGGTGACACATTTTTTGGTTGTTGAATAAGAGAAACTTTAAATGAGGTCAGCAGCTGGTACCGTCAGCTCTTGGAGCACTGGTGACAGTCACGATGTATCCTCTCCAGCATGGGCAGAGTTTGGTTTCCGTTCTTGGAGGGGCTAATGCCTTCTTAGGGGTGCTAAGCCCGGAAAAAGATATCATTTTCATGGTAAAAAAGCTGAATTTAGGCCTTCTTGGGGGGGGGGGGCTTAGCTCCCCCTAACCCCTGATAAACTCCGCCCATGCTCTCCAGTGTTTCCTCTTTACAGCAAATGACGCCTAATAAGTTTATATTCTCTTTGATACGTGAAATTGTTTTTCTTGTTCAACTGGTAGCTTCGCGAAAGAATAAATAAATTTTCTTATTTTAATAACCGAATGAAACACGTTTTAAATGTCACATTTGAACCAAATCACGCGCGACTTAGCGTTTAAGCGAGAATTGAATGGTCGCCATAGCAACGCTGAAATTTGTGTGCGCACTTGTTATAGCGCTTCATCAAGTTCACAACTCCAACTCAGAGGCGCTCCCGATTACAGCGCGGACACTGAATCGGAGTTTCACGCCGAAACGCTCAGCAAAAGGTCCCTACTCCGTGACTTGAGGTGGATTCCAACCGGCAACCTTCCGGCTGCAAGGCGACGAACATACGTACTACGACACCGCACTTCACAAAGTGTTCTTGAAGTCTAGTTACAAAACGAATGGCTTCAGACCGTCTTTCTGCTTTCTAGTTTCCCACTTCAGGGATGTTGGAAACTCCTTCCATTGCACTACTGGATGTTCAGAGAATTTTTTGTGCGAAAAATGAAAAATCTTCGAAATAAAATAGCACACCTCTTTTTTGTTAGCCGTGTGTTCTATGAATTAGAGCTGTATTACGCCAGCTTATAAAAAATTATTTCGTTAGAACAAAGACCTCGGTTGTCATAATCCCAGTTTTGCATATCTATCAACGACAAAAAAGGGAGGAAGTAATCCTCGGTGAAAATGAAAAAGCTTTAAAATCAATAACATACCTCTTTTATGTGAGCTCTGTGTACTATAAATTAAAGCTGTATTACGCCGAATTATATTTCTCGAAGATATCAGAGTATGTTCATTCATTCATTCATTTCAAGAATTTATATAACACCCCTTCAAGAAATCCATCAATTACCATGATCAAATTTTAAAAAAATCTCATCATCTCAAGTTCTCCAACCGAGCCATATCGAACTCAGCTTTGGAATGATCTGCCTCCTTTTCAGTTCCTCCTCCATCATTAGGTACTAATCACACACCTTTACCTTTCTCAAGCTCCTCTATTCATTCATTCATTCATTCATTCATTCATTCATTCATTCATTCATTCATTCATTCATTCATTCATTCATTCATTCATTCATTCATTCATTCATTCATTCATTCATTCATTCATTCATTCATTCATTCATTCATTCATTCATTACTAGAATTTACATAGCGCCTTATCAATAAACTACTCAGAGGCGCTACCAGCCCAGCCACGACTAAAGAAGAAAGATACATCTATCGTGTGAGGAGCCTGAGGAAGGTAATGGTGTGTGATTAGTAATGATGACTTTTCATTCGAAACTGAAGTCACACCTTTTCAAGAACTCTTACCCTGTCTCATCTAATCTTCCACCCTCCAATTCTCGGCCCTTATAGTAACTGTTCCACCCCTCTGATCCTATGGTAACTCGACCTAGACCACCAAGAACTACACTCACGAACAACCCTTCTAACTCAACGCAGCGCTCGTGAATAAGCTGGTGCCCAGCGCTTGGCTTTAGAGTGACGCTTTAGAAATTTTGAGTTTATGATTACGATAACCACGGTATAGGCTATGAGTTCTTGCACAGACGAGGTTTCCAAAACTTCTTGTTTTCGTGCGCTACCAAAAGTAGCCCAACCAGGTCGTGTATGATCCTAAGGCTAAGAAAATGAAGTCGCTGGCACTTCGTCCGTCACGAGTTATAATTTCCATTTTTTCATCGTGGTTACCGGAGATACATGTGGAAAACATCACCTTTAATTTCTTGTACGGATTGCAATTGTGTTTCGTGAGCGCATATACTTATAAAGAGTTGTCAAAGCTTGAAAGAGGTGTTAAAAGGAGGCTGAAGAACTGGACAGGAATGAGGAGATGCGTTGCCCGATGTGCAGACCTGCACGGGAAGGATTGAGTAACTAAGTAAGCAAGCTGTGAATTGAAATCTGTGTGTCTTGTTCTACCAGGAGCACATATTTGCTCCTCACATTTCACCGACTTGCTCGGGACTGTTACTATCAACTACTCTTTCGGACAACGCTTTCGACTCGAAGCAGCGCTCGTGAATAAGCTGGTGCCCCGCGCTTGGTTTCGAGTAGCGCTTTAGAAGTTGGAGATGATGATTACGATCACCATTGATATTAGGCCGAACAATAAATGTTAAGCGGTGATGAGGTTTAGTTATTATTATGTTTAAATTCACTTGAAAAAGGTGTACACATTACATTTCAGTATCTATCATGAAAACCTTTACTTACTGTTTAAAGAAACGGTGTGATAATGTAGGTGATCTGTCTGTTTGTTTGTCTGTCTGTTTTTTGTCTGTCTGTCTGCTTGTCTGTCTGTCTGTCCGTCTGCCTGTATGTCTGTCTTTTTGTTATTTCTGTCTTTCTGTCTTTCTGTCCTTCTATCTATCTGTCTGTCTTTCTGTCTGTCTTTCTGTCGGTCTGTCTTTCTGTCTGTCTGTCTTTCTGTCTTTCTGTCTTTCTGTCTGCCTGTCTTTCTGTCTTTCTGTGTGTCTGACTGTTTTTCTGTCTGTCTATCTCAGTGTATGTATGTCTGTTACTAGATAGAAAGACTGACCTATTCACACTTATTTCTCAATAATTCCACGTATCATTGTAGACTAAACAAATTTCATTGTTACTCGACTAAAGCAACGACAACTTCTATAATCAAATCAAATCAATCAATCTGAGATACCTCGGGTAAAAAAAATCAATCCATTAATTCATTCGCAAACAAATGAAAACCTATTGGACACCTGCATTAAATATATCCTGGACTCATAAGATTGTTAAGCTTTTCGGGTTTTACATATTCTCCACTGGTGCATATGTCATGGCTGATAAGGTAGTTCGAATCCACCTCATGTCCATTGTCCAGGCAATCTAGATTTTTAAAAATACCGTCAACCTGGGCAATTGGCATCCAAGCTTTTCAAACGGTTTCCTGCTCAGAATTAGTTGCTGAAAAGCATATCCAAAATCCGACAAAATCTGGCCACGGAGTCACCGCCCAAAGGGTGGTATAAAATATGATGGTTTTTCGTGCTTTTTGCGGACTGGTTTCCAGTTTTTAAATTGTCTCAGCTTCCAGTGCACTTAGAATCGTCATCTTGGTGTCAAGACATACATAGTTAGAGGCGAGGATTACAATAGAGTCATTTCAGATGTTCTCCAGGGCTTCAATGGCGGCCATTTTCCAAAATGGCCGACCAAAATACTGATTTTTCGATATCTCAGCTGCCAGAGCACTTGGAATCGTCATCTTGGTGTCTAAACATACTTAGTTAATGGTAGGTAATCGAATGGTATTATACTCAAACGTTTCTGTTCACAAGATTTGTAGCCGATTACGTCAATTGCGCGTCAAGATAGAAATGTTCTTATTTGAAAAATCAGCTGTTATGTGCTAATTGTTCGTCAAGTATAAATATAGTAAGCCTATAATCCAAGCTATTTATTGCACCATAAAATTTGTGAAACTTCTGATTATTTTCATTTTCATTTGGCAATAGAACAAATATTGGAATATATGCATTTCAAGATGTTACGGATGTTCTCGTAAATGTGTATCATGACAGTTTAAGTTCACATTTGTGAACCTTTACCCAGACAAAGTAATGACCACAGAATTATAGCCTTTAACATCATCCACGTCATTCACGGTCGCATAGAGACAGAGACAGTTCACCGCAGAAAAGCGTTCGCACATTTGCACTATCCTCTGCCTTCTCATAGCCACATGTGAGCAGATGACGAAAGGCACGAGACGCCTCGGGAAATATTGTCCACTTCACTTCCCAGCCACCTTCAAACGTTTTCAGCCACCCCATATGGCCAGGATTATGGTAGTAGTACCACAAAGCGCTCAATTGCAACGAACTAATCATAAACAGAGTTGGGAGTTGGTGCTAAGGTGCAGAATGCTGGAGTAACGTCGCGGAATGTCTTCCCATAGTACCAGACAGTCCTTTTCCACGGCCAGCAAAGGATGATACTGTGTCACATCCGCTGAATGCGTGTAGGAAGGGCATGGCTACGTACGTTTCTAGACCGAGGGTACGCGCCATCTCATGGGTTGGTAGATATCTGAAGCTTTTTCCTGACGCAAAACCAACCCAGAGTTCATCAATGCTCAGCTGCTGAACTGCAGCTATGGCCAACGCCAACACGTCAGAGCCAATGGTGCGTATCATCATTGTATACGATAACCATGTTCGGTGGCATCAGAAACATACAAAAAATCCTTGTATAAGTCTCCTCCTGAGTACACAAAGCAAGCCCAGTTGTGTATATTTGCCGAATACGTAGCACATCCTTGTGGCAAGTGGCTATGATTATTTTGTCTTCCTGCTTCTCTTTCTGTTTGTCGCTCTACTAGATGAATGCTAAATAGTAACGGAAGAGACTATAGTGGCTAAATAATGGAGGAAATTTTCATATGTAAAAGTATGCATATTTTCTTCCAACGTAAACTAATCTGCTTATCTTTAAAAAAATTGCGACCATAATTACACATGTGCATGAATATAACCCATTTCACCGTTTATTTCATAGACGGTGGACATGTTCAGCCATTCTCTGGATTTCCGATTTTGTGTGTGCGTGTGTGCGTGTGTGCGCGCGTGCGTGTGTGTGCGTGTGTGCGTGAGTGTGTATATATAATTATGTATGTGTATAATTATATATAGTTATATGCATAATTACATATAATTATATAATTTAACAGGCAGACGATACGGACTGATGTTATGCGATAATCGTTCTATTATTGTTATAACACTATTATACTGCCGTGCTAAGCAAAAAGACAGTAACTCAAAAAAGACGATTTTGCGTAAAACGATAAAGAAGAAATCGGTTTATTTCAACCAGAAATAAAGCTAGAATCTTTCTGAATTTTTGCAAGCAGTTATATATAAACTACTGAATTTTGAAACTAAACTAGTTTTTTTGTGAAATTTGTGTAAAAATTGTATAAAAATGAGATACTGCTTTTTTGCTTAGTATCGAAGAATTGAACATCGGTTTGATGCTAAGCAAGAAAGCAGTAACTCATCGTATGGTAGAGCGGGCTGGTTAAAAATAATTGTTCTCTTTGTGATACAAACATGAAATTTGGTATATACCACGAACATGTCCTAAGAAAAATATTTGGCTATAGGGTCATTGCAGATTTGCGCTCTGGCCCCAATGGCTGCCATTTTCCAAAATGGCCGACAGATATACATACTTTTAAATATCTCGGCTTCTATTTCACTTAGAAGTGTCATCTTAGTGTCGAATCATACATATTCAGGGACGATGATTCCAATAGTGCCATCTAAAACAAACTCTGGCTTCAACGGCGGCCATTTTTCAAAATGGCCGACCATAATCGTGATTTTTTAATATCTCAGCATTAAATCCACTTAGAATCGTCATCTTGGTGCCTAAATATACATATTTAGGGACAAGGATTCCAATGTTTCCACCCAAAACTTCATCTGGCATCAATGGCGTTCATTTTAAAAATGGCCGTCCAAAATGTGAATTTTGCAAATCCCTCTTTTGGGGTCGGCCATTTTGAAAAATGGTGGTCGTTGAGGTCACTGGGAACTATGTGATGGCCCTATTGAGATCCCTGACTGAAATGTGCATGTTTTGACACCAAGATGACAATTCCAAGTGAACCGAAAGCCGAGATATTAACAAATCCCTCTTTTTGGGTCCGCCATTTTGAAAAATGGCCGCCATTGAGGCCATGGGGAACCTTGTGATGGCCCTATTGGGATCCTTGACCTGAGATGGGTATGTTTTGACACCAAGATGACAAATCTAAGTTAATTGAAAGCCGTGATATTGACAAATCCCTCTTGTTGGGTCGGCCATTTTTGAAAATGGCCGCCACTGAGGCTATTGGGAAAATTTGGATGGCTCCACTGGAATCCGTGACCCTGAATGTGTATGTTTTGACACCAAGATTACGATTCTAAGTGAATTGTAAGCTGAGAAATTGAAAAATCCATATTTTGAACGCCATTTTGGAAAATGGCCGCCATTCAGACCCATGGGAAAACTTTTAGATGACCCTATTGGACTCCTTGACCTTGAGTGTGTATGTTTTGACACCAAGATGACGATTCTAGGTGATTTGAAAGCCGATATATTGAAATATCTGTAAATCGGTCGGACTTGAATATACATGGAATACTAAGCAAGAAGACAGTAACTCAAGTTACTGCTTTTTAGCTTAGCACGACGACCCAATTTTGAGATA
Organism: Lumbricus rubellus; assembly: GCA_945859605.1. Taxonomy (NCBI): domain Eukaryota; kingdom Metazoa; phylum Annelida; class Clitellata; order Crassiclitellata; family Lumbricidae; genus Lumbricus; species Lumbricus rubellus. The sequence continues at coordinate 34,471,134 of OX243821.1, forward strand.
CTGTTAATTTCGTTTCCGTTTTTTCCCATGTTCCCGGACCGATACCGTTTCCTTGCTTCCAGATATGATAGAACATGTTGTCAGGATGTGAAAACAAGTGCTAACTCAAAAACGGAAAAACTTGAGTTACTGTCTTTTTGCTTAGCACGGCAGTATAGGCGTTCCCAATATTGAATTTCTACGAAGCAACAAACCAAATCGTTCATTTTTTATTTTATAGAGCACTTACTCTCTTTAAATGGGTTTGCAAAAGAAAGAAATATTCCTTCACTAAAAATAGACAAAACAAAAATTTCCTTCGTCGCCGTCAGTAAATAACAATCAAAATTTTTATTCATTTCATTATTGTCGTCTTAATCACCATCACCATCATCATTATCATCATCATTGTCGTCAACATCACTGTCGTCATCATCATTGTCGTCGCCATCGTCCAAAGATAAAGAAGAAATTCATTTTCAGTCATCAAAAACTGTAGCTTTCCTAGGCTACCTAATAATCAATTTTGAAAGATTGTTGACAAGTTTGAAAAAAATCATTAAGTTTTAATGTTAGATAATGAGAAGGCAACGTTATTATAGTTCTGTTAGTAATTAAGATTTATGCCTTTTGCTATCTGCGTTCTTGTGAATTTTATCAACTGCATAAAATTTATGCTTACTGTAAAAATTGCATGTTATACAACGCTTGTCTTAAACACCTATAACATGCCCTTTCTTCGAGCTATAAATAAAATAAATCCAGAAAATTCGTCACAATCTACTGGAAGTTCAAAGTGGTTCTTCGATGTCAGGAATCCAAGGGAAAATATGCCTACCGCGTTGTTCCATTGGCAAAACTAACACAGATCCAAACAATTCGAACAGCGGTATTCGGTTTGCATAAACAGAAGAACACAATGTTGACGTGTCAATGCTGCCATGTAACTGATGTCTGCTGTCATGATTGTCCTCAGCTGGTGAGGTGTGCTAATAAGATACAGCAAATCATTCAACAATGTAGGTCTAGGTTCATTAATGCATCGATATTATTTATTATATCAATATTAATAATTTTGTAGTGTTCTTGAGAAACTTTAAAAGGTGTCTAAATTGTCGAATCATCGTCGGCACTTGAATGTCTATAATTATTATTATAATTGCAAAGTTTAACGTCATCATATGACCACAAAGGCCGTTGACGACAATAATATTATAGAAGTGTACAGAGCAGTAAGAATAAACTTATAGAATCCAAACAACACAAAAGAGGTGTTTAAACGGTATTTTACTATTATTTCAATGACATTCAGTTTTTAGATAGCATGAAGTAATCAATGTCAATAAGTGTATGTACGACAATATTTATAACCACTAAAATATCTTTAAAGAGGTGTTTAGAGCACTGCGTAGAAAGGCTTTAAAAATTAGATGGTAGTTGTTTCAGTTTAATGACGCTTTGCGATAATAAGGTTCATTGTAGCATCACCTTCCTCCTTTATCCAGACCTGAGACTGGCACTGTCTGTCACTAAGGCACGGAAGTTACGTACGGGAGTTTCAAGTAACTACCACATAATTATTCATAGTCAGAAACAGTCAATTTCTTTTTACTCTGAATAGGGTTTTGTTACAATGGATAACATACATACATACACACATACATACATACATACATACATACATACATACATACATACATACATACATACATACATACATACATACATACATACATACATACATACATACATACATACATACATACATACATACATACATACATACATACATACATACATACATACATACATACATACATACATGCATACATACATGTACATACATACATACATGTACATACATACATACATACATACATACATACATACATACATACATACATACATACATACATACATACATACATACATACATACATACATACATACATACATACATACATACATACATACATACATACATACATACATACATACATACATACATACATACATACATACATACATACATACATACATACATACATACATACATACATACATACATACATACATACATACATACATACATACATACATACATACATACATGTACATACATACATACATACATACATACATACATACATACATACATACATACATACATACATACATACATACATACATACATACATACATACATACATACATACATACATACATACATACATACATACATGCATACATACATACATACATACATACATACATACATACATACATGTACATACATACATACATACATACATACATACATACATACATGCATACATACATACATACATACATACATACATACATACATGTACATACATGCATACATACATACATACATACATACATACATACATACATACATACATACATACATACATACATCGAGCGTACGCCTTGCATGGCAAGCTCCTGAGTAGGAACTTTGAAGGAGCGCTATATCAAATTCTCAGTAAATAAATAACAAAATGACTGCAACTTTGCATTTTATGCATTTCGCCATTTGCGTTCATCTCAACTATTTGAACTGAATAAATTGTACACTTACAGCACAGTGCTTTTTGCACTAGCTTCATTAAAAATTAGATAAATATTGGGGTTTTATTATTATGTGAACGAAATACGTTTCTTTCACCCCATCTCATTTGAAATAGATGGGGAAAACACCCCAGTGACCCCATCTTTTTTAGCGTTGGACGTTCATAGAATTCTGTTGATCTAAGTATACGCCGGCATGGTGTGTTGAAGTGTCCAGATCGTCTCGTACGGTCACTCCCAGAATTTTCATGTTTGAGACACGGTCCACTCCTGCGATGGTTGGTGGTGACTCGGTATGCATGCCACGACGATGAATATGCATCTCTCGGGATTTGGAAGCATGCAGCACGGATGATTTTTATGGAGACAATTATCTCTTTATTCAGAGGTTTCTATTATTTATAGGCAGAAGAAATTATTTAAAAGAGGTGTATATAAAGACATCAAAAATTAAGTTAGTTGCAGTTTAATTTATATGACACAGTGTGATAAGAAGGATCATTTCAGTTTCTATACCTCTTTAATTCAAGCGCCATGGAACTGGCACTGCCTGGTTCTAATGGATTGTACGCACGAATGGAGGGGTCACGAGATTTAAGCTATATGCGGACTGGTGTGGGACAGGGTCTCGGCAAAATATACGTGCACAAACTAGATATCTAATTATGAAGCTCAAATTACCTGTATACATAATTATAACTCTGTATAAATTATCCTATTATATAGAAGTCCGATGTAATTTTTTATTACAATATAATTAAATTCTGTTCATATCTTAACAGTAAACCATTATCATAGTTAACACTTAACACTAACACAGTTTAGCTTGAAAACATGATGTTTAACAAACTTAACCAAATGAATAGGCAATAGCCTACTGTAACATACACGTTACATATCTATAGATGGTTTTTGATATTGGATAGATTACGATTATCTTGCGGCCATTACCGAGGCTTTTATAAATTTATAATTAGCTAAACAAAGGTGTGTGGTTGAATAAGAGTATAGCAATGGACGCCAAAGCAAGGAAGGCGCCAGACTGCCAGACCTGTTATGGGCGCCCATCCTACGTGGGTCGCCACATGGTCTCAACGTTCTACAGGGCGCCACGCTAATCGAGATCGAATTAACTGGCGCCCACATCGATGCCGGAAGTGATGAAACGCAAACCGGAAACGGCGACATCTATACCGGAAGTTGCGACTTTTCAATCGGAAGTCGGACATTTGAAGTAGTCAGCGAGTTCACGGACGACGTCACGTTTAAGCGAGAAATAGATTTGTCGCCATGGTGACCAGGTTTTTCCATTCAAATGGAAATACGTTCAATGCTGACAGCGTTGGAAGTAAATAGAACTCTAACGACCCTCGTATCTGCCGAGACCGAGAAACTGCGGATGCCTTAGATGATAAACGATTTCATGTCATTCGCTTTGTTGTAATATACTCTGAAAACTATAATTATACGAGTGTTGATGATGGCTGATTAGAATGAATTTCGATATAATATTATTAACTTCACAAACGGAATTTGTAGCCTGCATAAAACAATTATAAGAGGTGTCTAAATTATTTGACAGTTGAATTCAAAAGCAAATGGATGGATCCGATATGACCATGGTCTATGACAACAGAGGCCATTACTCTGGACAGAAATTTGCTTGGCATATTACAGCACTTAATAATAAGCAAAGATGGAGTGTGCATTTTTTGTTTTGGCAATGTCCCTAAACAATTACTTAAACGATGCATGTACCGTTATTATGTCCTTCGTGTCATAGTTTATCACACAATTAAAACGTATCTCGCTAGCCGTAGCTATAGCATTGGTGATGGTATTATGCTTTTGTGAAAGCGCAAATAGCCGTTGTGTTTACAAATACCTTTTAGCCACTCTTTATTGAGTGGCTATAAGTAGGCGCGCAAAAATTTACTTAGCGCATTTTGTCCTTCTTGAATGCATACGTTATTTTATAGCGTAATCGTATCTGGGTTTTCCCTCGATATGGTATATTTCAATTAGAAGCAGATGGACACCAACTATAGAACAGACGGAGAAGTTCGTGTATTTGGGGGGGGGGAACCATTAGCACAAATGGAGAATATGAAAAGACATAGACAGAAGAATCGGGTTGGCCAGAGGAATACTGCAGGTGCTGAGTAAGGTTTGGAGCTCGAAGGAAAATAATAGAAAAAGCCACAAAAGTTCAGATGTATGAGACATTGGTGCTGAGTGCATTGCTGTACAATTCGGAGACTGTTCATGCATTCATTATCCATTTTCCTGCATCATTATTTGTAAGCTGAATGAGACCATTATAAGAGGTGTCTAAATTAATGTGCACACCGGTGTGATTCAAAGTCTAATTTATATTCAACAATATTTATAGATAAATTTATAAACTTTAGAAGAGGTGTATAAAGCACTGCAAAAGTAGTCATAAAAAGTTATGTATA
>OX243821.1:34481166-34631166 GCA_945859605.1 Lumbricus rubellus
CTTTGCTCACTTTGTTGGGCGCATTGGTGTAATGGTGGCGTCGTTGCCTTGGAGCTGAAAGGTTCGAGGTTCGAATCCACCTCGCCGCGTAAGGACCTTGGGCAATTCCTTCACTCACAATTGCTCAGCACTTCGGCGTGAAACTCCGATGCAGTGTCCGCTCTGCATTCAGGAGCGCCTCTGAGTAGCGAGAGCTTGAAGGGGCGCTATAACAAGTGCAAAAACAATCAATTACTCAGTGATTTCTGCTATTTAAATACAGCATAAATATATATAGAGCTTCATAGAGGACGTGAAGAATAAGAAGGAGTTGTGGAGTTCCAAAAGTTTCCTTATTGTTTCTGTTTTACTAAACTGTGCTATCAGAAATATTATTAATTTTAAATTCGCCCTCCTATATCATCCAAGCTTTGGACAGGCACTGCGAGGCTCTAATACACAAGCAATAAGTGTTATAATTATAGTTTCAAATGTCTCGGTTGTCATAGACCCTGTGAAATCGGATCCATCCATTTTTTAAAATCGGCTTTGCTTATATGCGCGAGATTATTGTTGATTCCTGGCGCACAAAATCAAGCGCTCTTTACTTGTTTTTACCAAACTCACAACCGTGATCTTAGCCTCGCTAGATACAGGAGAGCTTATGAGAAGTCACCTGAAAAAGCGCAACATAAAATTCTGAAATAAATGAATTTTGTTAAAAGGTGAACACCTTTTTAAATAATAATTTTTAATACAAGATCATGCTTTAGACTATCTATTGGACACCTCCAAAAAATATTTCATGGACCCATAAGAGCACTAAGTTTTTCAGTTTTTAATCAGCTTTGCACCTTTGCGCACATACTCAAGCGCTCTTTATTTTAACCAAACTTACAACCGTGGTCTTAGCCTCGCTAGAGACAGGAGCGCTAATGAAAAGCCCTCATGAAAAGCGCTACATAAATTGTGAAATGAATGAATGAATGCACTTTGTATGCTATACCACATACAGGTCACATGAAAAGATTTAGATAATCAACTTCAATAATCCTTGTATTTAATGAGTGCCAGTAATGTTCGCAAGCTTTGAAATAACAATTTTAAACATCGATAACAATTGAATAATATCGACACCTTTTTAAAGTTTAAAATTAGGCAATAAATAATTAGCCTCAACAGGCAAATTACTCTCGGTGGATGATCGTTAATTATTAAAAAACGACGATGCTGTAAAATAACTTATGGATCGAAACCACAAATTACTATTTCATTCATTCATTTATTTGTATAGCGCCTCTTAAAGGAAACTATTCAGAAGCGCTCCCGACTCCAGCACGTCCAAACAGAACAGTTTTTAAGTGCTTATAGAATGTGTCTAGACAGTGATCTAGGGAACATGCGCAGCTCAAGATTATTCTGTCCGTTCTTTGGACAGTCTCAATAAGTTCCGCTTGAGCAGCTGAGCGGAGAGAACAGCGGCGCTGGACGTGCGTGATGGAGCAGCAGAGCTACTTCAATTTTGTCCTGTTAGAGACGGTTGATTTTTACAGTCTCATTCGAAAAATGTATCAACGTGGTTGAACTGCGAACGCCTGTGCGTGGGCTTCTTGACGGGACGCTATATAAATTTCTTACATTATTAATCTTCAAACACTGAAAACAAGCCTGAAAACTCTTTACAGTTTAGTTTGGATTCAATAAATGGACTCGACGCACAATCAAATAGTTGGGCTGTATACAATTATAGCGGTGTGAGAAGTTGGACACCTCTTTAAAAGTATCTCTTTGCCTTACAACTGGAGCTCCCGCAGAAATTTATCGTACTACTCACCTGGTGCCGTCAGCTACTGGAGCTCTGGCGAAAGCCCTGGTGCATCCTCTCCAGTTGATCCTCTCCCTAGTCGCCTCTCTTAGTTCCTCCAGTCTCATGCCAGACTTTTCCTGTACTTCATCCAACCATTTCTTCCTTGGTCTTCCGCATCTTCTCCGTCCCTCACCGCATGCCGTCATCAGCTCCTTTTCCAAACCGTTAGATCTCATCACATGGCCGAAGTAGCTCAATTTCCTCCAAGTTGCTGTTTGCTGCAGTGTCTCCTCCCTCTCTATTCCGAGCTCCTCGCGCACCGATTCGTTAGTTCTCTTCTCCGTCCATGAAATCCTTAGCATCTTTCTCCAAATCCACATCTCACACGCGTTGATTTTCTTTTCCATATCCCGTGTCTTTGTCCATGTCTCGCATCCATATAGGACGACTGGGAAGATCAGTGCTCTTACCAGTCTTTTCTTTGTTTCCCTGCTCACGTATTTGTCCTTCCAAATCTTTTCCAGACCGTTCATTGCCGTTTTCCCCATTGTTACCCTCCTCCTTATTTCCATATCACTTCTTCCCTCCTTCTCTATCATAGATCCCAGGAATGTGAAGCTCGATACTACCTCTATCGTTTCTCCATCCACCTCAAAGTTTTTCCATGTTGCAGTTGTCATAACCTTTGTTTTCTTTACATTGAAGTATAGTCCCGCCTTTTCGCTTTCCTTCCTGACTCTTCTTATTAACTCGACTAGGTCGTCCCTCTTACCCGCCAATAATGTCGTATCATCGGCGTACCTCAGATTATTCAGTATTTTCCCCGCTATCCTTACCCCTTCTGTTGCCTCCTCCAATCCAGCCCTCGTACTACTATGAGAGCATAAGCTGAATGTGTCAGATTAACGACAGTATAATTATTATAATAAAAAGATGGCCTCCTCTTTTATTTATACTTGGGAATGGCACTGTCAGAATGCAAACAGCGGTGGAATAAATTTCATGACATCTCACAGATCTAAAAAGCATGATCTCACTCTGCTTTCAGAACAATTCTCGCTGTTTTCCTTCTCTTCAAGTGTGTGGGATCTGGGTGTTGTACTTGGTAGCTCACCTACCTTTACTGAACAAATATTTCCAATACCGGTACTCGTCTTATTTTCATTTAAGACGTCTCAGAGTCATTCGTCGCTCTGTCTCCTCCTTCATCTTCACTACCTTAATTCATGCTTTTATATGTTCACGAATTGACTAATGCAAATTAATGCTCTCCTCATTGGTCTTCCTAAAGTTCGTCTTTCACCGATTCAGTCGGTTCTCAACTCAGCTGCTAGATTGATTGCCCGACTTCCCAGGTACTCTCACATCTATGCATATAGAAGCGCTATATAAATAATGACCGTAATTATCCTTGTTGTCTTGTAGGCCCATCTTAAATAATGGCCAACAATTTAAGTATTCTAATATTTAACAAGTCGTCAAAATTTTAAAACCGTACAAGTATTGACTAACTAGAGCATGTGCAATCTGTTCCAAGCCTGAAAATTGAAGCAAAGAAATTTTGAAACATCGCTATCAATTAAAAACCTTTCGACACCTTTGTAAAGTGTAAAAGCCAACTATAAATAGTCCGTCTCATCAGTGTACTTTACTTTTCAGCAAATTCATTATTTTATACATAAGTTCACATAACACGGTACTAGATGTCTATTCTATTCTATTCTATTTTTGGATTTATAAAGCGCCTCTCACAGTACAAACTAATCAGAGGCGCTCCCAGTGCGAAGAACTCCTGGAAAAAGAAAAGTCTTGAGACATCTGGCAGAAAAAGTAAAGCCTCCAGATAAAATTTGAGCACGAATAATAGTAGGAAGGCCATTCCAAAGTAAAGGGCAGACAGAGGCAAAGGCGCGGTGTTAGGCTGTGGCAGTCCGAGATCGTGGAACAAGAAGATCATGACGATCTAAAGAGCGGAGAGGACGACCAACGGTAGCTGAGAAAGGCTTCCTAATGAGATCACAAAGGTAGCGAGGCGCTAGACCCAAAAACATCTTATAGGTGAGAAAAAGAATTTTATATTGAATCATAAAGTGATGCTACAGCTGGGTTTTTCCACTAGATCTGGATTTTTTGGCCTTCGTCTGGGTTTCTGTTTGTTTGGGGTTTTTTTTGGGACGGGGGGGCAAATTCCAGATTTTTTTAGTTACTGAACCATTGTAGGCCTACACTGTGTCCGGATAAAAAGTAGAACACACAAAAAGTGCAATAACTCGGTAAAAACTTTCAGGATTGTCTGAAATTTTAAAAACAGCACCAGTGACCATAATTATTATATAGGCCTACACGAGATCATAAAACCGATTTGAAATATTCGTGAGTTTGTCAAATTTATAAGCGTTTAAAATGCAGCATACTTGTTTTTTATCCGGACACAGTGTAGGCTATTTACAACGCATGAATATTCTGCATGTGCACTGAGCATTGGAATATACATTGTATTTATAGTGAAATGCAATGTGAAATGGTTCTGCCACATACTTTTTGTTCCACTAATTTTAATTTGCAAATTCACAATCAAGATCTGACGTTGTCAATTCACGAATAGGCCCTATAATAATTTATAATCTGCATGGTGACGCGGGGGAATAGCTCTTCGCAGAAATAAGCCGTTTCGACATTTCAATATAGACATTAGACAAAGCCCTGCGGCCCCTGCCAGAACTTTTTCAATGCTAGAATTCTTCCTGCCAGAACTTTTGCAAGGCCAGAAATTTTGTCTGCCAGAATTTTTCCCTATTTGAATGTTTGCATTGACTGAGTTTTGCTCTGCAGTCAGAGCTTTTGCCCTGCCAGAAGTTTTTCGTTTCAGAACTTTTGCATTGAGAGAATTTTGCTCTGACAGAATTTTTCTCTGCTAGAACTATTGCCCTGCCAGAATTTTTTTATACCAGAACTATTGCCTTCCTGAATGAATTTTTTCATTCCAAAGAGCGGACGGAAGTGGACAGTAAGAAACAATATGCCTGAACAAATTCTGGTAGGGCGAAATTTCTGGCAGGGCAACGACCAGGGCAACAGGCAGGGCAAAGGCTTTTTTACCAGGGCATTTGCCCTGCCATGCCCTGGCGTAGCGCCGCCACTGGTTACTGGTTGTGCAGTTCTTCAATTTTCTTTAAAAAGCCGTGTTAGAAAGAGACGATAAAGGGTGTTGGGGCATGTTGCTCGTATTGACAAGGATCGAAGTAAAGGGATGTTATTGATAAGATTATAGCCTAGACTATTGTAGGTCTACGAATAGCCTATTACAGGCCTACGTGGCTGAGCACTGAATGAGCTCCGCTTCAAAAGGGCCTACGCAATTTTACAGCCTATGATAATTATTCATAATCGCTTAAACTAATTATTATTCAACGCTTTTCGTCATTGAAACCGCAATTATAATAATGGTTGCTAATGACAACGGACGACGCTCAAAGTCCGCAGCAAGGCTTAATGGCGACAGTATCACGTAATTTTAACATAGATTAGATAGGGAACGTTCTAGTTTTTCGTATAACATGTCTTTTGTTCTTCGTAGATAGCTTAGATATAACGCGTTAAATAGGCAAAATTAAAATGAACGAATACGATCAAATTCTAAGTTTCTAGATGGCGTAATTTTCGATAAACACTCGTTAATATGATGCTCTCGTTAGATACTTTTTTAATGCATTTGACTGACCCTATATAAGCTTTAGAAATATACGCAGTGTTATCGCTACTCGGCCTTTTGGCTAAGTTCAAAGTGAAACTATTATGTACTCTAGGAGTGGTACAATTTATACTACTCCCAAGAGTGCAGCCTGCAAGGGTCAATGGCACGAGGTAAAACTCTGTAAGCCCTTAGCAGTAGGGACCGTTCGGTCATGGTAAGTATAGGTAAGTATGTTTCACTTTGAACCCCCCACCCCCCCCCCCCCCCCCACCCCCCAAAAAAAACAACAAAAACAAATAAAATAGAACGCTACATAGAGCGTTGCACGCGGGTCGAAGGAAAGGGCGCACATCAGTTCAACAAATCTGAATTCAGGGCTGCTATAATAATATACTGATAGCCCGAGTTTCTCGATTCTCACACATCTTTCCATTCATCACTGAACAACTTCAATGGCTGTATCTCTCTGCCCGAATACAATTCAAAGTTCTTGTTTTGGGTTTTAAGTCTCAATTCAAGTCAATAATGGGGTCGTGCTCCGAATCATGAGATCAGAGGTGGAGTGGGCAATCAAACAAATTAAGGATAATAAGACACCTGGTACGGACGAGATACCCATTGAGCTGATCAAAGAGGCTGGAGACGGAATGATAGAAGAACTAACAATGCTTTGCAATCGGATATGGGAGACAGAAGAATGGCCTAAAGACTGGGAAAAATCCATATTCATACCCATTTTCAAAAAAGGCGATGCCAGAGAATGCGAAAACTACAGAACAATAGCGTTGATATCTCATGCAAGTAAGATTCTACTTAAAATTATACATAAAAGAATGGAGAGCACGATTGAGAGGGAACTGCCGGTGAATCAGGCAGGTTTCAGGAGACGAAGAGGAACAAGAGACCACATAGCGAACCTCAGGTGGATAATGGAAAGGCAAAGAGAATTTGGACAGCAGGTACACCTATGCTTTATAGATTACAGCAAGGCCTTCGATTGCATCGATCATGCTCTGATGTGGAAGACTTTGCGCGATATGGGGATACCAACACACCTCATAAAGCTCCTCAAGAACTTATATGGGAACCAGATGGCTGTGGTCAGGACAGAACACGGTGAAACGACAAGTTTCCAAATAAAGAAAGGAGTACGTCAAGGATGCATACTATCGCCATACCTGTTTAATCTATACGCTGAAATGATAGTGAGAAAAGCAGGCCTAGAGGAGACAAATGCGGGAGTGAGGATAGCGGGTAGGACACTGAATAACCTAAGATATGCAGACGACACAACACTGCTGGCAGGGAAAAAAGAGGATTTAAAAGCTATCATCAGAAAACTACAAGCAGAAAGTGAGAAAGCAGGATTGTTTTTCAACTTAAAGAAGACCAAGATCATGACAACAGAGAAATGGACAAGCTTTGAAGTGGACGGGGAGGAGTTGGAGGTGGTGACAAGTTTCTGCTTCTTGGGAGCCATGATAGAAAGCGATGGTGGATGTGACAGAGAGATACGACGAAGGATAGCTTTGGGAAAGACGGCAGCGAAGGGGCTGGAGAAAATATGGAAGGATAAACACGTGAGCCTAATGACGAAGACAAGAATTGTAAAGGCAATGATATTCCCAGTGGTGCTGTATGGATGTGAAACGTGGACAAAAACAAAGGCCTTAGAAAGGAAAATCGATGCTTGCGAAATGTGGATATGGAGGAAGGTATTAAGAACTTCGTGGATTGAAAAAAGAACAAATGAATCCGTATTACAAGAGATCGGACAGTCAAGAGGGAATATGTCATTGGGACAGAGAGCGGCAAGGCAGAAAATGGCGTTCTTTGGACATGTGATGCGAGCAAACGGCTTGGAAAAGGAGATGATGTTGGCCTGCGGAGAGGGAAAAAGGAAGAGAGGACGCCCAAGAAGAAGGTGGATGGAAGAAATACACGAGAGAACAAAGATGAAACTGGAGGAATTGAGAGACGCGACGGAAGATCGTAACACATGGAGAAGGTTTATCACAGCGGTCGCTAAGGTTCCAAGAATCGACGGCACAAGGTGACAAGGTGTGCTCCGAATTATCTTTGTGATCTCAGGCTTCGCCCACCACTCTGCCACTTCGTTGCGTCATCTTAGGTCCTCTCATGAACGGCTTGACAGTTTGTTCCTCTTGTCAGGAGAGCAACGGCTTAATCCAGATGCTTTGTCTCCATAGAGAAGTCCCTCTCTATGGATTGGACTTCCGCCTTCAGTTCGCTCTGTCTTTCTATCTGGTAACTATCCTCATCTTTCTCTCGCTTAAAATCCTGCCCTTTTTGCCGGGATTCATTTGACTTAAAAGGAGCGCTCAAGCAAGTAAATTCATATTCATCGGCGGAGACTTAGGGAGAGTGGCCGGAGACGGTCCCCTTCAATAATTGTGTTGGGGGACGGTCCACGTATCCCTCCCAATTGTTGAGTGTTACGACTAAAAAAAAGAAAATGAGGTATTTTTTCTTCGGCCGGATGACAAAAAAGGTCGTCAGAAATTTTGGTCGCCAAAAGTGGAAAATTTCGTCGGCGACTCAATGATTCGTCAGCCCCAAAATCTCGCGTCCTTCCGTCGGCGCCACTCGTTCGCCTCCCCCCCCCCGCCCCCTGTCTCCGCCCATGATCATATCTAATCTAATCTAGTCTAATAAAACGTTGTAAAGCGCTTCTCAAAGTTATTCAGAAGCGCTCTCAGCGTAACAGGCCAACGAAAACAGAAATATCTTCAAGCAACGAAAATATGCAGGTGAATAATTTCCTGCCAGTCCTGCCACGAATTCCAGAGGGAAGGTGATTCCACATTAAAGGATCAGCAATAGTAAAAGCCCGATGCTTGCTTAATTTGTTTGTGCGTGCACTTGCCATAGCACGTCCTCAAGATTTCTACTCAGAAGCGCTCGCGACTACAGCTCAGCGCTTTGGCGTGAAACTCCGATGCAGTGTCCGCGCTGCAGTTGGGGGCGCCTCTGAGTAGCGCCTCTGAGTAGATGACTTGAAGGGGCGCTATGACAAGTGCACATACAAACAAACAAGTAAAATAAAAGTTTAGCCTCATGATCTAATATTTTTCGTGAAGATTTTATTAACAATCAATCAATCAATTGAGCAATTTATCACTAAATCAATCAGTACATCAATCAGTAAATAAATAAACTAGTCAATCAATCAGAATTTGTATAGCGCCTCCTCAAAAATCTCTACTCAAAGACAGTTTCATTTTTGCATAGCATCCTACTTACAGTGTATTATTGATTGCCATGATTGTAGGTCCTTCTATATGGAATGACCTCCCACTATCCGTAGTAAGATGTTATTGGGGGTTAGGGTGGATCGAAAATTTTTTTTTCGTCGTATCAGTTATTAAGAGTAAGGAAAAGTTGCCTTTTCTACACCTGAATATAACTGTGTAAAACGATTTTGGATATCAACAGCATCTTGGGGCTCCCCAAGGAGGTAGAAAAATTGACTAAGCCAGAATTGCAAAAATGAACGGTACGCTGGCAGTTTTCTACCAAATTCTTCCCATTCCTGGCATTTGGCAGCCTCCAACACTTGGAGTAATCCAGATCTATTGCAATAATATTATGTCTGTTCAACACTTTGCCTATTCTATTTCTTTTGTATACATGCTTTTATTAGGTTAATGGTGTAATAGGCACGGGCACAAACCGTCCCTCGTCCCATCTCCAATTATGTCAATTACTATAACATTAAGATCGTGCATTCCAAGCATTGAGTGGGTTTCCTTAGTGAGTGAGTTATTGATAAGTTAAATACTAAAGAGCGAGTCCAGAGACGAGGTATCAAGTGAAGGGGAGAATAGATGAGAAGAAGTTAGTTTATGTTTGAGGTTGCTTTGTTTAGAATAAGCATTTATCATCATCATCATCTCCAGTAGCACACGATTCTCACACTTACGGGTCATAAGTGTGAGAATCGTGTGCTACTGGAGATGATGCCCTTCCATTACTTGGTCAGGTGTGTAGGAATGGTACAAAAGGGTATAACCAGTGGGAAACCTCTTTGTTATTGCTAATGCATTCAAACCCCGGGGAATATTTACCTATATGGTTCTCTTGGGAATGCCAGATATCATGTTTCAACTTACGTAGGGATCTACGGTTGTATCCCCGCTTAGGCTTTCCCATGGCTATGCCAAGGATCTGGAGGAAGACAATTTCCCAAAGTAAAAATCGTTATTCTTTAGGGTTAATTCAAGAAGGGTAGGGATATCCCTAACTGGTCGGTTAGGGTAGGGCCTATTTAAGAAAAGCATCCTCGACCACTTTAAGTGTCCGGCCAATATTCATGTTGGTGAAGAGAGAAACAACATCCCCAGTAACCAGGATATCATCTTCATTCATGGTGATAGCCTATTACGAATTTTTCTATATGAAGTCATGAGTTTCTGATGTAGGAAGGGTAGGCCTATTTACGGGCTAAGGGGACTATAAAATAATTAATATACTCACTAACCCTGCGGGTCCCCACATCGGAAATAATTGGTCTACCCTCCGGCATGTCGATCTGTGGCCATTTCTCACGGGCTTTGTGTATCTTAGGGAGATGGTTGAAGGACCTATCAGTACTATTCGCTGACAAATAGTCCATATGTTTAAGGGTAATGAAGGCCTTATCATACAGTTTTCTCACAATGTCATTGATAGGGCAAAATCGAGAGATGGCTTTATCAGTTTCCGGATAGAATCCCGATTGATAATGCCAACCTTTAACACAAAATCCGATTATCATGTCATGTGGTCTAAACATTGACATTGTTTAGAAAATTTACAGTTGAGCACTTGAAGTATATAGGCTTTACATAAGAATGTATGTTTTGTCAATGCGTTACATGCAATAATAGATACTCTCAGTTAGTTAGAAATTGTCAGCAGTGGTTTTTTGTGTCAAAAATCGCGACATGGTTTTATCGTGTCATGGCATTTTACCGATCGATAGTTCCAACATTTAAGAAAATCAATTGTCGTGTGTTGTGGTCTGAGCAACAGTGAGCATTGTTGCAAATATACATTATATAAAAATATATGCCCATTAGCCATGCATAAAGATGTATTCAATGATTTGTATACGTTATATATAATACAAGACGTTGTCACGTGAGATGATTCACGATCATCCATACTATATCCAATACCCGCATACTGTACCAGGCCCCATATGGCAAAACTTCAAAATCTTCGGGAAGCCCCAAGATGTTCCACAATAATTACCAAATAATTACTGTGTGCTTCTTATACCAATTGGCAACTTTCCCTCACTCTTAATAGTACTTGCCGAAGAAAAAGTTTTTTCCCATGGGGAATCGATCCACCCTAGGGTGTCATCTTCAGCACTTCGCTAGTTGAGGTTTTTTTTATATCCTCGGGGCTGTTACGCTGAGAGCGCCTCTGAATAGCTAGTCTGTAAGAGTCGCTTTACAAACGCTCATATACAATACAATACAATACAATACAATACAATACTTCTCCGAACTTACAATCCCTTCCTTTCGTTGACAGTCACTGCATGTCATACCAAAGATTTTAGCAATGACAGCTCTTCTACCATCGCTGCTCTGTTTGCGCCAGTCTTGAGCCTGGATAAAGGAGGAGGGTGACATAAATCATATTTATTTCGACAGTGTTCTTGAATGTAATGACCTAAACCATCCAAGTGCCATAATTATATCAATCTTTTGAACACCTCCATTACATATTTACTGGACACATAAGATTGCTTAGATTTTCAGTTTCCACATAATGGCAGTTGCATCACATTATTGTAGGTTACGGAGGTTCATAATTATTATTGAAGCCTTTCACTTTTTTTACAAAACTAAAAAACTGTGCGCTTTGCCGTGCTAGAGTCAGGAGCGCGTCTGAGTAACTCTTTCGAAGAAGCCCTATATAAATTCTAGAATGTATGGATTATTGTTTTTTATATGTTATGCAGCATCCAGGTTACATGTAAAAGTTTTTGATAATCTACTCCGACAAAACTCGTAAACAATGTATGCCAGTTCTCAAGCCTGGAAAAGGGGAGATAAATTTAAACATCGCTTTCAATTGAATATTTCCGACACCTTTTTAAAGTTTAGCAACAGACAATAAAGATATAGCATTGCTAAACAAATCGTTCGGGCACCTGAATGACTAATCCTGTAATAATGACGATGCTGACTCTTGTGAATCGAAACCACCAATGTTATTGATATTCTGTCCATTCTTTAGACATTCCACCGCCACTAACCATTTAATTATCGATAGACACTTATCGTAAGGCACTCTTCTTACGCGGGGCTTCATAAATTATGGTCTCGACGTTCTACATGACCATCGTGATCGACCGAACTGGCGCACACTTTGAAGTCGGAAGTGATGAAATCGAGACATTTAGCGTCGCCCTCCTTCTTCGTCCAGGCTTGGGACTGGCACTGCCTGGCACTATACGTACGGGCGTGCTTTGGTGGAGTTTAATTTATGTTAGAGTTTATAGTTAGAGGTTTCTTTTTTATTTAAATATAAAATGCCAAACAAGATTCTGTTTAACCCTCGAGTGCCCAAGGAGGGGGTCCGACCGGACCCCAGGCCTGTTTTTCCCGGATAACTTTTTAAAAGCTATGGATCTGCATAAATGCTTTTAGGTATTCCTAGAACAACCATTTGGGCATAGAATGGTATATTTTGCGTGAGTATTGTCCTACCCTGTACCTCACAACCATAGCATATACTAAGGGTACCGCAAGATATGCGGCTGATATTCATACAAGCGTATAGGCTTCCTTCGGTAAATAACGCAAGCAAGCATAAAATGTGTCACGAGATTATTACACAGTTATTTTACACCACGTGGTGCAATTGTAATTTAAGATACATCAATCGATTGCAAATTCATTTGGGGTTACATAGAACCAAATTCTGTTACGATATTCCAATACCTTCTCAAGAAATTTGCATGAAAACGCTGGGGTCCGGGCGGACCCCCTCCTTGGGCCTTCGTGTACCAAAAATACCTTGGGCACTCAAGTGTTATGGCAACGGCCTTTGTTGTCGTAAGCCACAGTTAAACAATGGCCAATATTACTTAGATTTCAAATCGTCATAAGTTCAACAGGACGTCAAGTCTTTACTGAGAGTCAACACCAAGAAATTAACGCAGCAGAAAATAATGCAAATTTATACTAGCTATAAAATTGTTAAAAAGGTGTTCTGAATTGTCAGATGATAATTTTAATATTTTTCACAATTCGTGTGTCCGTCTGCAGGCGTATCAAGCGTATTCCTTTCCTCACCTCCAAGGTGAACGCCTCTTTTAATGATTATACTGAATACAAGAGAAGGCTTTGGATAACCTATTTCAGAGATTCAAATTCTCGGGCTAGCACGGTCCGCGCACGGGACCTAAATGGCGTTGCGACACTAATCATCTCTGATATGGCAAAAAAACATGTAACAATGGACCTATTAGAAACCTGCATTAAATATTTCTTGGACCCATAAGATTACTAAGTTTTCCATTGTTTTTAGTCATTTTAGTCTCTGGCATCACAATTATTGATTCCTGGACCTTGAGCTGTCGGCTCAAGGAACCCTAGTGACCATCATAACAAATCCTCTCCATTCCCTCCTATTCCTCTTTAGCAGTTCTACACAAAGTGTGCAGTTCTAAGTGGATTTTTGCAGTTGTAGAAGCACTTCTGTGCAGTTAAAGTCATTAAAAGGAAGCCATTATCATCCGATTGGAAGAAATTTACAATATAGGATGGGAAGAGAAAGAAGAGAATGTGCAGTCATAAAAATCATTTAAAAATGGCGCGGGTGAAAGGACGTCCAATGTTGAAAGCGTTGGTAGTCATGAGAATTCTAGCAGCCATTGTGTCGACCGAGACCGAGAAATTGTAGTCGCCGTTGATCAGAAACTCATGTCACGTGATTAGCTTACTCAGAACAAACTGATTACACGAATTTGGATGATGCCCAACAAGAAAAAGTGCCAAAGATGTATATTTGTAACCTGCTTGAAACAATTAGAAGAGGTGTTTGAATTATGCTACATTTGTATTTAATGGTATTTTCTTATCGTCGTCGCATTTTATGTACAACAATATTTATCATAAATTGTAGAACTTTAGAAGAGGTGTCCATAATTATCCATTGCGATAGAAGACTTAAGAGACAGAATCTGGTTGTAGTTGCAGTTTAAAGAAACTTTGTGATAATAAGGATTATCATAGCATCGCCCTCCTTCTTTATCCGGATATGGGACTGGCACTGCCTGTAACCAATTAATTAATATATTAATTAATTAATTAATTAATTAATTAATTAATCAATTAATTATTTAAATAATTAAATTTTACGCATAATTATGAATCCGAAAACATCAACTGTTATAATATTAATTTCAGATAAAAATTATGGCAATTTGCTGTCTGCTCGAAACGATTAAAAAGGATATCAGCTGAAGATATGACTTTGATTAGAAGTTTTTAATATTTATAGAGTAAATGATTTCTTTAGAAAAGGTGTCTATAAGGAACTTGCTACGAATACATCTAAAAGTGAGTTATTAATAGTAATTTAAGTTTAACGACACTGTGTGACAAGATGGATTAGACTACTTTAGTTTCCACCAAGCGTGGAACTGGTCCAGCCTGCTACTTAGGGCTGTCCATTATATTGATTGCTACTAAGGGCTGTCCATTATATTACGTGCGCACGTAAGGGTCACGGAATTTAAGTTATTTGAGAACGTGTGCGTGCGGCGTGGGACGACAAAATGTAAGTACACAAACTAAATATATATTATTATGACGTCCACTTTTGCCTGTTATGTCTGTCTATCTGTCTGTCTGTCTGCCTGTCCGTCCGTCCGTCCGTCCGTCCGTCTGTCTGTCTGTCTGTCTGTCTGTATTATCATTAAATTCTGTTTAGGTCTAAGCAGTAAAGTGTGATAGTTAACAAACTATAGCTTGAACATATGATATTTTATAATACTTAAACAATAGCCTAAAATAAAAATACATGTTTCACAGGTGTTTCTCGATAAATTGCTTCTTTTAGTATATTGTAGACAGAGAGCTTATTTATACGCACGGTTAATGCGAGTGCGTAAAGGATTTTTGCGTAGGTGATTATATGGATTAGCCTATGACGCTGTAGTTCAGTGTCGAATTTTTATGTATGTATCATCAACAATATATTTAATAGTCAGATTTAGATAAGTTTCTTCGGTATATTTTGTAGTACGACAAACAAAATCTGTCAACGGCGATTGCATTTGTGTTGCATATCTGAAAGATTAATGATGAAGATCACACATCGTCATAAGTTGAAACAAATAATTTTGTCTTTATGATGTGCCGCCAGTTCGAGAAACTCTAGCGACCGTCATGACGAGCCTTCTCCACTCCGTTCTTTTCTGCGTTGAATCCCTCAGTTGTTCAAGATTCATTCCTGCCCCCCCCCCATGTGCAGAGACCAAGTTATGCAGATGAATAAATCAATATTATTCAGTTATTATTATTCAGCAGTTTAACGACATCTTATAGCAACAAAGGCCGTTGTCGTCTTTAAAGTTACAGTATCAATGTATTTCAGTTCACTGTTGTCCAAAAGTTCCGCAGTTTCTGTCTTTATTGTCTCTCTTTTTTCTTTTCATTGTTCTTCTTCTGGAATTCGGTTGCTGTAAATCCTCATTAGTTTATTTAGTGTCACTATTTAACATACATAATTATAAAAAATATAACATATACCTTGTTATATCGACATCAAATATTTGACTTAAGTCCACAATCAATTGTATACATTCAAATCCCACCAATAAAATTATAAGCAAATAGATTAGATATTCAACAATAATTATGAAAATCAAGGCATTCAGCCATCATCTAGCAGCTTAATAGCAAAAAATCTTTAATTTAATGCCTATTTCGTCTATTGCAGAATTGCTCCAAAGGCCAAAAGAATAAATCAACTGAAATAATGGTTAACTTATACAGACTTCAGTTTCAGTTTAAAAGGTGTCCAAAATGTTCGGATCAATCATTTTGTTCGTAAGCATAAAGAATGTGCCACAATAAAGAATGTGCAAGAATAAAGAATGTTATGCCTGCCTGTCTCGTCATGTACAGTTCCCAAACTTGAAAGACATGAACAGAATATCTGTATGCGTGTATGTATCATGTATGTATGTCTGTCCGTCCGTACGTCTGTATGTCTGTCTGTATGTTTGATTGCCATTAGATAGAGAGGCAGACAAAATTAATACGCAAACAAATAAGCTGTGGGTCCCGCGTGTTGAAACCTCAACCTATCAGCGTCGTGCATTCTCCGTTGTAGGTCCATCCGTCTGGAATAGTCTTCCGTTGCAGATGCGCCTGTTACCTGACTCGTCGGTGTTTTACAGTTTCCTTAAAACGTTTCTTATTCACCGTGGATAGACTGGGAGCGCCTCTGAATGGATTTCTTGAAGGGCGCTAATTAATTTCTTGAAATGAACTATTGTATGAATAAATGAATTAATTAATTCTGCTCAATTTGTGGATCTCTATTTCGCACCAGTCTGTAATGCCATCCAGCCACCCCCCCTCACCCCCCCCCCCCCCCACACACACACACACACACACACACGGCCTTCCTATAATCCCACTCAGTTAACAATTGTTGGCCTAGCCACGACCGTCTGAATCACCCTAGAACAACCCTTTTGGACACCTGTGTTAAGTATTTCATAAACAAATAAGAGTTTAAAAAATTCCACTTTTGCATATCACGTTTGAAAAATTCCGATGCTACTGTAAACACTGCATGCAAGTACTGTAACAGGATATACGTGAAAACCGTTGCTGTTGGATTATCAACTCCGCCAATGCTCGTAATAATTATGTGAGTCCCAAATGTAGCGCACTGGATAACAGAGTGTCTTGGGCTTCAGCAGACACCTTTTTAAAGTATAAAGATCAACAATAATAGTTATTTAGCCTCTACCACGTAAATGCTTGTCCATATGCTGCAGATATTACATGGATCTCGATGTCGACAGAAATTTGAAAAACAAGAATTAAAAAAGTAAAGCGAAAACACTGGCAAGATAAAGTTTCGAAGTAAAGTCAATTCAAAAGCCGATTCAAAAGGTATTTTCAGAAGATCAAAAGTCAAATCGAAAACGTAAGTTATTAATTTTAGATATTAAATTTAATAAGTTGTAAAATTGATCAAAGAGCCAACATCTACGCCACTTTTAAATGTCTCCTTTAATAATGAGCACAAAGACTATACACTGTCGTTGAAAAGATGATTCGGCACCATCCTACGCCAAGGGAAGGAAATAATATTTAGGTGAGCTAAATTGCATCACTAACCTACCACTCATGGCTATTACAGCGATCCTCCATGTTCAAGCCTCAACCTGTCAGCGTCGTGCTGTTGTAGGACCATCTGTCTGGATTATTCTCAAGTTGTAGATGCTCCTGATACCTGGGGCTGAATCGTGGCCTGTCTTGCGGTCTCCTTACACTTTTTTTATCACCGTGTTGGACTGGGAGCACCTCAGCGTGGCCTTCTTGAAGGTGCGCTATTTAAATTCTTGATTTTAATTAATTAATGAACTAATGAATGAACGAAAGAATGATAAAATTAATTAATTAATTTAAATTAACGAACGAACTAATGAATAAATGTGAAAACATTAACCAATTGTCTTTTTCCCATAGACTGCATTTTGCTACCAGTCCTGTTTGCTACAGTTTTGTGGACGGTGATTACTTGTGTTCATTTACAAGTTCCATTTATTTATAAGCAGCTTCAATATTTTCTAAGAGGTGTGCAAAAAAGTTCTACATTCTTTCTGGAGATGAATCGTGGCCTCGCTTGCAGTCTCCTTACAATAATTTTGTATGACCGTGTCTGACTAGGCGTGGAATTCTTGAAGGGGCGCTGTTTAAATTATTGACTTTAATTAATGTATGAACTAATGATTGAACGAATGAATGAATGAAAAAATTGATGAATTAATTAATTAATGAACGAATGAACGAATGAATAAATGTGAAAACATTAACCAATTGTCTTTTTTCCATAGACTGCATTTTGCTACCTGCTGATTACAGTTTTGTGGGCGGTGATTACATGTGTTCATATAGAGGTTCCATTTGTTTTTAGACAGCTTCAATATTTTATAAGAGGTGTGCAAAAGTTCTACATTATGTTTCCCGATGAAAAAGTAGATCAAATGAAAAAAGTCATAACAGTGTAGGTAAGTAAGTAAGTAAGTATTTTCTTTATTACTCCACTTGCAAACGCACAATGGGACACAGAACATCCTTATAATACATAGAAGTAATAATAGGTAATAAAAACATGCAAAATAAAAATCACAAGTTAAATTATAATATAATTACTAAACTATTATCGTCAAATAAGTCAACTATATAGAAATCTAGGTGTTAGCATTACTTCATTTAAACGGTTGAAACTGTGTGATGAGAAGCATTAATATTTTCTTTTACAACTGATCAAACTAGTCGATTACTACTCAACTCTTGTAAATCGGTGACTTTGCAAATAATCAAATCAAGTTGCGACTTATCGACCGGAAGTCGAACACTCGAGACCGGAAGTCATTGCGTCTCTGTCGGAAGTGGCCATCGATGCCAGAGGGTGTCTTGGTTTCCCTCCTCCATTACCTTTCAAAACGCGGAAAATTGTTCATGGTAGGAAGTAAAGAGAACTCCAACGCCTTCGTGTCGGCCGAGACCGGGTAACTGAAGTTGCCGTTGACGAGAAATCGATGTCGTTAAACGATGTCTTGTTTTGTTTTCCTGAACGTAAACAATAAGACATTAAAGATTGTTATTAATTAATTTATGAATTTATGGTTTGGCAAACTTTTGTTCTTCACATACTAAAAAAGGTTTCTAAATTGTTAAGACATCGTCAGGATTTCTGTCAGAAATTTTCAACAGTATTTATAAACATAGGAATACCTTTAAAGAGGGTGTTTAGAGCACTGCCTGAGAACATTTTAAAAGTAAGACGGTAGTGGATTCGGCTCAGCGAAACTATGTGAATATAAAGTGCATTATAGCATCGACCTCCTCTTCTATCCAAAGACTGGCACCGTTTATCACCATGGCACTGAAGTTAATTACGAAAGTTTTAAGTATCAACCGCATTATCTTTTATTGTTAATCTGAAAGTTTGTCCTTCTGTTTGTATGTAATTTGATTTTTTGTCGCAAAATTCAGAAATACCAAACATGATTCTACAGACTGTTACGGCCTTTGTTGTCGTAAGTCGTTGTGAAAAAATGGTCAAAACCTTGAGTATTTTGACAATTTATATTTCTGATCGTCTCGAGTTGAATGGGATAAGTATTTGCTGCACATCGGCGGGAGCGGGATTGCCATTGAAGAAAATAGGGAAAACTTATAAGCAATGTATATACCATTAACAAGGTATTCTAAATTGTCAGATGATGCTTTAATTTTTTCAATTATTTAAATTTAAATTAATTCTTTCATTTAAATGACATCATAAACACAGTTGCAGCTTATCAAATGAAATCAGACCTAATATAATGATCAACCAACCATTCAAACAAACAATCAATCAAAAATGCATTCAGTAAATCAGTAAATGAATAACTTAACAAGTGAAATAATAATTTAAAAAATAAATCAGTCAATCAGTCAATCAGAATCTACATAGCGCCTCTTCAAGATCCCTATACTCAAAGACTGTAACATTTTTTTTACACTGCCGCCCATCTCTCCGAATTTACAATCTCCACCTCTTTCTTTGTCATCCACTGCAAGTCATACCAAAGATTTTAGTAGGACAACAGTTACTCTTCCACTATCTCTGCTCTGGTTGCGCCAGTCTTGATCCTGGATAAAAGAGGAGGGTGACATATATCATCTTCGTTTTGACAGTGTGCTCAAACAACGACCTAAACCACACAAGAACCATAATTATATCCCTGTAGACAGAGTTTGATGAAATAATTACCACGTGGCTCGCGAGTCGAAAAAATAATATTGCTGATGGTATACTACTTTGCTCTGGCACCATTTCATTCCTGCAAGTGGTTGACTTCCTACTCATCGTAGTATTATTTATCTGGTTAATCATGCATCATTAGATGTAACCTGTAATTATGTTTATTCATGGTTACAAACACCAGAATTGAATCGCGTCCATAAACACGACTTTAATAGAATTATTGTTTGCTTTAAAAAGGTGTGGAATACACTTATGTGTAGTTGAATGATGAAAACTTTTTAAAAGGTGTCTTGATAATTCTCTGCGCGTTTGTTTTTGATAATGTGTCATTGTATTTGCAGAGCAATTGACGTTTAATAAGTTTGTTACTTTTATTTTATGCCTTGTAATCGTTTTTCTAATTATGTTGGTTGTTTCATAATAAAATAAATAAATTTTCTAATTTAATATTTCACTTTAACACTATTTTTTCAAATGCAACATTTAAACCAAATCGCGCGCGACTCCACGTTCAAGCGAGATTAATTAAATGGTCGCCATAGCAACGACGAAGCGTTCATGATGTATAATCGACGGCTAGAGCAATGGTGAAGAGGTTCTGGTGTCTAGGTTTTTCCCTCAGACCCATTTAAAATGTCGGGTGAAATTACGTCAAATGTCGGAAGAGTAGGTAGTCATGAGAATTCTAGCGGCCCTCGTGTCGACCGAGAAACTGTTGTCACCGTTGATCAGAAACTCATGTCATGTGATTTGCTTTGTTGCTAAAACTCTGAACAAAATAATTAAAGAAATCGGTAACGACAACCAACACGAAACAGTGAAAAAATATATTTGTTTTAAATCCTGCGTGAAACAACTATAAGAGGTGTTTAAATTAAGCGAAATTTTTCACCGGTGAATGCATTTGTTGTCAAGATCCTATGTTAATCATTCTGAAGAATAAATGATGTAGATTACAAATCGTCATAAGTTGAATCAAATATGTCCTTATGAAGTATTTTCGATGTCACCTTGTGCCGTCAGTTGGAGGAACTCTAGCGACCGTCATGACCAGCCTTCTCCTTGTTCCGTTCTGTTTTGCGTTTCATCTCTCAGTTGTTCAAGATTCATTCCTGTTCTCCATGTACAGAGTCCGAGTTGTACAGAATAATAAATCAAATGAAATAATGATTTACTTATACAAAGTAAATTCGTTTTTAAAAGGTGTCCAAGATGTTCAGATCATTCATTTTGTTCTTATGCTTCAGTCGTGCCAGAATAAAGAATGTATTGGCTGCCTGTCTCGCCATGTACAGTTCCAAACATGAAAGACATGAATAGAATATCTGTCTGCGTGTATGTATGTCCGATTGTCCGTACGTTTGCATGTCTGTCTGTATGCTTGATTGTGAATAGACAGAGAGGCAGATAAATACGCAAACAAAAAAGTTGGGGTACCACGTGTTGAAACATCAACTTGTCAGCGTCGTGCTTTCTCCGTTGTAGATCCATCTGTCTGGAATTATTATAGTCTTCCGTTGGAGATGCGTCTGTAACCTGGAGCTGACTCGTCAGTGTTCTACAGTTCCGTGTGAATCAACTTCTTGCAGACCGTCTGTCAACATTAAATGGTACTACACCGTGAGGCATAAAAAACAAAGCCCCTAAAAAAATCGTTATTATTTTAACAATTTTCGCACAATTTCAATGAATTTCAGGAAATTTATAGCTAAGTAGCAAGCAATGTAAACAAATTGAAGTTTTTACAATTTACTGTCCGCCTTTAGCTTCTACGCATGCGCGAAGTCGCTTGTGCCAATCACGCACCGCCGAGTCAATAATTCGCTGGTCAAGATCGTTCCAAGTTTGCATTAATCGCTTACGAAGATCTTCAACATCACAGACCTTTGCAGGCGGTTCAATAAAGCACATACTTACTTACTTACTTGTTTTGTACACCACTGGTATCTCATGCATGCTTTCCGCGTATTTTATAATCGACGGGATTCATGCCTGTGCTGTTAGGGGGCCGTAATGGTGTAGTACCCTTTAATGTCGACAAACAGTCTGCAAGAGGTTGATTCACACGGATGAAGCTGGGTATTTATAGTCGGCTTTTACACTGAAAAGAGGTAAAAATGAATTTCAATTAATTGCGATGTTTAAAAGTCATCATCGTCGTTATTTGTCGTCATCATCTGATAGGTCATAGCACATAGGATAACACAAGTTAGCATGATGCGATGCAGCAAAAGGTGAATGACACTTCCTCTTCTTCTTCTTCCTCCTACTCCTGTTCCTTTATTTTTATTTTCATTTTCATCATCATCATCATCATCATCATCATCATCATCATCATCACCATAATTTTTTAATTATTTTTTTATCATAATCATTTTTTGCATTGTGATGAGTTATTGCGAGCAAAGGATTGTTTATTACGGCAACCGACTTGGCCGATGTCGAATGTCTTATTTTTATATAGCACGCTTGAATATTATACTAAAGGTGTCGAAAAGAGAGATCATAAAGCAACTAGACCCTATTCATCCTCTCATCCACTTTCATACAAGAAGTCACCCATCCATCCATTCATTAATTATTAATCTCCATCCACGCATTTTTTCCATCTTCCTTCTTCTCCTCCTCCTCGTTTTCCTCCTTCTCCTCCTCCTCCTCCCCCTCGTTTTCTTCTTCTTCCTCCTCCTCCTCGTTTTCCTCCTTTTCCTTCTCCTCCTCCCCCTCCTCTCCCTCCTCTCCCTCCTCCCCTCTTCCTCCTCCTCGTTTTCTTCCTCCTCCTCCTCATTTTCCTCCTCCTCCACGTTTTCCTCCTCCTCCTCGTTTTCTTCCTCCTCCTCCTCCTCGTTTTCCTCCTCTTCCTCTACCTCCTCCTCCTTCTCGTTTTTTTCCTCCTCCTCCTCCTCTACCTCCTCCTCCTCGTTTTCCTCTTCCTCCTCCTCCTCTACCTCCTCCTCCTCTTCTTCCTCCTCTTCCTCCTCCTCCTCCTCACCAGCTGCTGATTAAATGATCCAGATGGTAGGGCACTCCTGCCTCTCCCTCTCTACCACCTGACCTTCTCCGTCAGTCGAATATTGAAACTCGTTGTAGCCTACTCGTCCGCCTCATCTTCTCTCTCAACTCATTTTGATAAAAGTGTGCAACATAGTACCACAAGCCTACCGATCGCTACGGTTTCAGTTTGTTCAATGCAGTGATATTTCAGTTCTAAAAAAAATTCCCAATTTCAGTTCAAATTCAGTTCTAAGACTCTAATTTCAGTTCTATTTCTATTTCTATTCTGAAAATAATTCCTATTTCAGTTCTAATTCAAGTTCTGAAATAATTTCAGTTCTAATTCAAGTTCTGAAATAATTTCCGTTCTAATTCAAGTTCTGAAATATTTTCAGTTCTATTTCAAGTTCTGAAATAATTTCAGTTCTATGGGCCTAATACAAGTTCTAAAAAATGTCAGTTCTGGAATAGATAGAACCTTATATGACTCTTATCCAATCAGCATAATTATTATTGTCAAGTCTATTGAAGTGTCAAAATGTCAAACTCGATTTCAATCGTATGCGTGCCACTGATGCTTGATATGTGTGTCTATGAGACTATGAGCCCATAAGTATCCATAGGCTCATGTTCAAACATTCACCCTCGCCCCTCCCGTAACTTCATACAGGCTATGCATCAAATGCACCAGGTCTGTAACTAACGTCTTTCACCCTGTGCTCAGCGGTGCCCAGCCATCCGACACATTAGTTAAACAGTGTCGGGTTGTTTGACTAAGGATCTATCGATCCTGTGCCTTAGACCTGCACGAGAGCCCCTTTGTTTGAGTGATTAAGAAACCAAACAAAACATCTTAGCTAGTTGTGGCAATAGCCTATGTCCGTGGGTTTATATCGGAAGATTACTTATATTAAGGGTTCTCAAAAATGGACTGTCTGACTTTATGCAGACTTGCACAGACAATGAATCGCAAAAATCATCACAGTGTAATAATTTTCGTTCTGAAATAATTCCTATTTCTATTCATATTTCAGTTCTCTCAGGCGTATTTCAGTTCTATTTCTATTCTCGTTCTCATAATAATTCCTAATTTTCGTTCTTATTCTCGTTAACGGAATTCCATAATTTTACTTCTAATTTCTATTTCCGTTAATGAAAATATCACTGGTTCAATGGGGCGCCCATCCATTTATGGACATCCAAATAGCGATGGCCCAAATTTTTTTTCGATGGGTGCCAGAATAACGAAGGGTGCCAGTCCTTTTGTGGTCGTCCTTCGTATACGTTTGGCGTCACATGATCTCGGTGATATAGAGGGCGCCACGCTGGTCAAGATCGACCAAATTTTAAACAACACTGAAGCTGGAAGTTCTGCAATCAATACCGTAAGTAGAAACATCCAGACCGGAAACGGCGACATCTTTACCGTAAGTTGGACATTTGAGACCGGAAGTGCTGGCGGAAGTCGTCAATGAATTCACGGATGACGTCACGTTTTAGCGAGAACTGAAAACCATCGTTGCCATAGCAACAGTGAAGAGATTTTCTTGTCTATAGGTTTAACCCTCAGGCTACCAAGCTTTTTTTGTAAAACTGACTACCAAGTGGGGGGGGGGTGGTTACCACCCCCCCCCTGGATTTGGGTTTGGTTTGAGATATCATAACTTGTAATACATCAATGGATTCAGCATTCATTTCTGCACAAAATGGTATATTTAGGTTTGAAATAATTATATGAAAGCACCCCGGAATTATGAATTATTTTCCGTAGGCACCCGTCGATTTCACAAAATGCATACTTTCGCATAAGCAAAATATTAGATTCTGTGTGTTTTTAACATAATTTATTTATTTAAATATAATAAAGTCCAATATCCAACTATAAAAACTAGTAATAAGTTAGTTTTAATTACAATAAGAAGAAAAAAACATGTATTAGCTGCTGAAAAACGTTTACGGAGACTTATCGGTTTACGTTGTAAAAAACCCAACATTTTCACACATTTAAATTTATTTTGAGCACTTCCGGTCATCAAATGTCAAATTATTTGGTATCAAAAGATAGCCCTAAATGCCCTCTATAGAATGGCATAATTTACTTCTCTTGAAAAATTAATTATGAATAATTTTTAATAGAAAAAACATGAAAATTTTATGAAAATAAAACACCTTTTTATATATTTTAATTTTTTTTAGCACTTCCGGTTGTCAAAAGACAACTCCGTGACCACCACAATGTAGCCCCACATTCCCTCTACAGAATGGTGTAACTCGTGTCTCTTCGTGTCAAAGGACGGATAAGATACAGCCGATAATCTAAGGGGGGGGGGGTATCCACCCCCTCTGGTGCCTCGGGTTTATCGGGTATAACTTTTGAATGGTATGGTATATCATCACACATTTTAGCTCAAAATGTGCGCAAATGAATCCTCTACAGCTACCTAAAACGTCATTTTTTTTCCAAACCCCAAAAGTTTTATTTGAAAAAAACCTAGGGGGGGTGGATACCACCCCCCCCCCTGGTAGCCCGAGGGTTAAATTCAAAAACCAAATTCAACGGGAAAGACGTACAATGCATGATAATCCTAGCGCATTCAGAAATCGATGTCACACAATTATTATAATTATGATTTGCTTTGTTGCTTTCTCTGAACACTATATTCTGAGTGTGGATAATGGCTACTAAGGAGGAAGCATCAAAAGTATTTGTTTTATTTATTTAATAAAAGTTTCACGTCGTCGTATAACATCGAAGGTCGTTGAAGACCCTATACGAACGAATCAAAGTGTATGTTCCAAAAACGGTATTTATAGCCTGTGTGAAATATATAGAAGAGGTGTCTAAATTATGAGACCGTAGCATTCAAATGCCAACTTATACATGTATATAATACAACACTATATATAATAAAAAAATACAAATTAAATTTTAAAAGAGATATCCATGGCACTGCACAAGAAGAATTGAAAAACAGATGATAGTCAGGTCGCTCTTTTGAACTTGGGACATATATTATTTGGCATTGTCATCCATGAACAACAGTACTAAGACAGTCGATGACTGCATTAAACAAATTCGCAATTATTACTCAGTGATTTCTGCTATTTAAATACAATAAAGCTTCACAGATGCAAAATGACGGAGGACGCGAAGAAAAAGAAGAAATTGTGGAGTTTCAGAAGTTTCTTTATTGTTTCTTTTCGACAAAACTGTGCTATCAGAAATGATATTAATTTTAGAGTCGCCCTCCTACTTCATCCAAGCTTTGGACAGGCACTGCGAGGCTCTAATACACAAGCAATAAGTGTTATAATTATAGTTTCAAATGTATCGGTTGTCATAGACCCTGTCAAATCGGATCCATCCATTTTTTTTAAATCGGCTTTGCTTATATGCGCGAGATTATTGTTGATTCCTGGCGCACAAAATCAAGCGCTCTTTATTTGTTTTCACCAAACTCACAACCGTGGTCTTAGCCTCGCTAGATACAGGAGAGCTTATGAGAAGTCACCTGAAAAATCGCAACATAAAATTCTGAAATAAATGAATTTTGTTAAAAGGTGAACACCTTTTTTAAATAATAATTTTAATACAAGATCATGCTTTAGACTATCTATTGGACACCTCCAAAAAATATTTCATGAAACCATAAGAGTTCTAATTTTTTCAGTTTTTTAATCGGCTTAGCACCTTTCCGCAAATAATCAAGCGCTCTTTATTTTAACAAACTCACAATCTTGGCCTCGCTGGAGACAGGAGCGCTTATCAGAAGTCCCCCCAAAAAGCGCAACATAAATTTCTAAAATGAATGAATGAATGCACTTTATATGTTATACAGCATCCAGGTCGCATGATTTCTTCTCAGAATATCAACTCCGATAATCCTTGTAATTAATGAGTGCCAGTAATGTTCGCAAGCCTAGAAAGAACAATTTTAACATCACTTTTAATTGAATAATAACGACACCTTTTAAAGGTTAAGAATGGGCGATAAATAATTAGCCTCAAGTTGCAAATTACTTGGGCTGGTGTATTGACAATTTTTAAATAACGACGATGCTGTAAGATAATCTGTAAGATAATCTGTGAGTCGAAACCACAGATTACTGTTTCATTCATTCAAGTATTTATATAGCGCCTCTAACTATTCAGAAGCGCTCCCGACTCCAGCACGGCCAAACAGAACAGTTTTAAGTGCTTATAGAATGTGTCTAGACAGTGATCTAGGGATCAGAAGCATCTCAAGATCATTCTGTCCGTTCTAATAAGTTCCGCTTGAGCAGCTGAGCGGAGAGAACAGCGGCGCTGGACGTGCGTGTTGGAGCAGCAGAGCTCCTTAAATTTTCTCCTGTTAAATACGGTTGAATTTTTTACAGTCTCCTTCAAAAAATGTATCACCGTGGTTGAACTGGGAACGCCTGTGCGTGAGCTTCTTGATGGGACGCTATATAAATTTCTCAAATGAATAAATGAATGAACGAACGAACGACTGAATAAATCTTAAATCATCGACTATTTTTATATTTTTCGTTGTCTGCATAATAATATGTTTGAACGCTCGACTCAGTATTGCTAATAAGATATTTTTAAAGGAAGTTTTATAAATTTATATACCAAGTAATAATCTAGAAAAGGTGTCTATAAAGCACTGCTTAATAAGTTTGATGAGTGAGTTGGTAGTAGTTTCATTTAATCGACAGTAACACGTGTGTGTTAAGATGGATTATTTTATCCTCAATAGATCATTCATTTTTTCAAAAGCCTTAGTAACTGTTAAAACACGGTGTTTCAGAATCACTTTTCAGCGGCGTGGTGGCGCAGCTGAGCTATTTCGTGTATTATAGACTAGAGTGGCTAAACCCTCAAAATAGCGCTGAACCAAGACATAAATTCGGTAAAAAATGTGCTGTGGGCAAAGAAGCCAGTTTTATATGTTTAAAACTTTGTATGTGCACTTGCTATAGCACCCCTTCAAGCTAACTACTCAGAGGCGCTCCCGACTGCAGAGCGGACACTGCATCGGAGTTTCACGCCGAAGCGCTGAGCAATTGCGAGTGAAGAACTTGCCCAAGGTCCTTACGCGGCGACTTGAGGTGGATTCGAACCTGCAAACCTTCGGGTGCAAGGTGACGAACATACCCACTACACCACCGCGCTTTTGGTCCGTGTGTTGAAACATCAACCTGTTAGCGTCATGCTTTCTCAGTTGTATTTCCATCTGTGTGGAATAGTCTTCCGTTGCAGATGCGCCTGCTGCCTAGGGTTGACTCGTCTGTGTTCTACAAGCTCCTTAACACTTTTTTGATTCACCGTGGTTGAACTGAGAGCGTCTCTGAGGATACTTCTTGAAGAGGCGCAATATAAATTTTTGAAACGCATAAATTAACGAACGAACGAACGAATAACTGAATCTGAAAACATTAACTATTTTTCTTTGTTGATAAACTGCGTTTGTTACCTGCAGCTGTAGACAATAACTGCAATGGGACAGACACGCTTAACCGAAACATAGTGTCAAACATTAATGAGTTCGCGTCCCGTGACGTCATAAGCGACTCAATAAATAATTCAATTACGAAAACGGCCTTCCAACATTCTTCGGCTCTATCCGCTGTCAGTAAAGGAGGGGGAGGGGGTGGGGGAGGGAGAGGGGGAGAAGAGGGGGAGGGGAGGGGGAGGGGTAGGGGAGGGGAGGGGGAGGGGGAGGGAGAGGGAGAGCCGGAGGAGGGGGAGGGAGAGGAAGAAGGGGAGGGGAGGAAAAGGGGGAGGGGGAGGGGGAGGGGGAGGGGGAGGGGGAGGGGGAGGGGGAGGGGGAGGGGGAGGGGAGAGGGAGGGGGAGGGGAGGGGGATGGGGAGGGGGAGGGGAGGGGGAGGGGGAGGGGGAGGGGGAGGGGGAGGGGGAGGGGGGGGGGGGGGGGGAGGGGGAGGGGGAGGGGGAGGGGGAGGGGGAGGGGAGGGGGAGGGGGAGGGGGAGGGGGAGGCGGAGGGGAGGGGGAGGGGGAGGGAGAGCCGGAGGAGGGGGAGGGAGAGGAAGAGGGGGAGGGGAGGAAAAGGGGGAGGGGAGGGGGAGGGGAGGGGGAGGGAGAGCCGGAGGAGGGGGAGGGAGAGGAAGAGGGGGAGGGGGAGGAAAAGGGGGAGGGGGAGGGGGAGGGGGAGGGGGAGGGGGGGGGAGGGGGGGGGGGAGGGGGAGGGGGAGGGGGAGGGGGAGGGGGGGGGGGGGGGGGGGGGGAGGGGGAGGGGGAGGGGGAGGGGGGAGGGGGAGGGGGAGGGGGGAGGGGGAGGGGGAGGGGGAGGGGGAGGGGGAGGGGGAGGGGGAGGGGGAGGGGGAGGGGGAGGGGGAGGGGGAGGGGGAGGGGGAGGGGGAGGGGGAGGGGGAGGGGGAGGGGGAGGGGGAGGGGGAGGGGGAGGGGGAGGGGGAGGGGGAGGGGGAGGGGGAGGGGAGGGGGAGGGGGAGGGGGAGGGGGAGGGGGAGCTACTCCACGCGGACGACCATTAATTGGACTACTCTTTCACATGTATGGACAACTCTTTCGATTCGATGCAGCGCTCGTAGATAAGCTGGTGCCCCGCGCTTGGCTTCGAGTATAGCGCTTTTAGATGTTTGGAGAACATAATTACGATCACCATTGATATTATGCGAAACAAATTTCTATCGTCTGATTTTTTGCTTTAAGCCGCTGTTAAACAACAACTTGAGCAAGTCGTCCAAATTTAGCACTAACAGTTGTTTCTGTCAAAGTTGATTATAGATAATTATACTTTCGATAGAAATCTTGCGTGAGAAAATTGATAGTCCCGCAACGATGAGGTGTATTTATATATGTTTGAAATTACTTTTAAAAGGTGTGCACAATTATACATTCGATAAGCCATTTCAATTTCCATCATGAATGCGGTTAGTTACAGTGTATAAAGACATTGATACTGTAGAATGTAGATGATTTTATCTGTCTGTCTGACTTTCTGCCTGTCTGTAATTCTGTCTGTCTGTATATTATACAGACATACTGAAAGATATACATACAGATAATTTGTCTGTCTGTCTGTCTGTCTGTCTGTCTGTCTGTCTGTCTGTCTGTCTGTCTGTCACTAGATTGAAAGACTGATCTTTTCACACTTATTTCTTAAGCTTGATGGGTTCTCAACAATTCTCCAATCAAATCAAATCAAATCAAATCAAATCAAATCAAATCAATCAATACATTAATTCATTTATAAAGAGATGCATCATTTTGAATACAAGTGAAGGCAAAATGACAACCTATTGAACACCTGCATTGAATATATTTTGGACCCATAAGAATTGTAAGCTTTTCGGTTCTTACATATTAAACTATAATAAATCCACATATCATTGTGGACTAAACAAACTTCATTGTTACTCGACTTGTCTAAAGCAGCGACTACTTTTCTAATCAAATCAAATCAATCAAACAAACAAACAATCGGTTGATTCATTTATAAACAGATAGGCCTAAATCGTTTTGATTACAAACTGAAGGCAAATGACAACCTATTGGACACCTGCATTAAATATATCATGGACTGATAAGATTGTTAAGCTTTTCAACTTTTACATATACTCCACTGGTGCATGTGCCGTGGCTGATACAGTAGATCGGGGGCGCGACGGTTCCAAGTTCGAATCCACCTCATGTCCATTGTCCAGGCAATCTAGATAAAAAATACCATCAACCTGGGTAGTTGGCATCGAAGCTTTTCAAACGGTTTCCTGCTCAGCATTTTTTGCTGAATAACATATCCAAAATCCGACTAAATCCGACCCCCCCCCAAATGGGGTACAAAATATGATGGTTGTTCGTGCATTTTTGCTTTGACTATCGGACTGCTGGTACAGCGACCTGGTTAAGAAAATTCACTTTGTTATGCAAACATTCATGATATTTGGAACATTCTATGAACATGCCATAATAAACAGATTTGCCTACAGGACCATCGCATATTTGAACAAAATGGCCCCCGATTTACAGATTTTAAATTAATTAAGCTTCCAGTAAGACCAGTGAACTATTTGTAACGGAGTATGTTCAAGAAAAGAAGGTGTAGTCAAGTTCTGAATGTTCCATGATGATTTATGTTCGACGAAGCTATGCCATCAGACAGATTATTTTTAGCGTCACCCTCCTACATTATCCAAGCTCTGGACTGGCACTGCGTGGCACTAAGACATAGGCAACAGGTGTCGTGTAGTTTCATATGCTTATGCATCGGTCACACAGTTTATATCCAACGGGCAGTTTTATACAGAGGGCAGAGGCAAAAAGATTTCTTCGTGGTTGCATTATTATGAAGAAAACAATTTTTTTTGTCTCTTGACTCCTTCTTAATTAATGACCAACAAATTAAGCAGGCTAATAATTTAGATAACAAATCGTCAAAATTTGAAAAACGTACAAATTTTAACCACCTACAGTAGTTGCAATCTGGGAGTAAAAATTCCAACCAAGCCAGGAAACAGAGGCAGAGCGATTTTGAAACATTGCAATTAATTGCAATCCCTTCCACACCTTTTTAAAATTTAAGAGCCAACAATAAGTATCAAGCTTCTTCCGCCTATATCACCTTCGACATATATACGCCAATGTTGACATTACAATGATTACATGGTACTAGATGCTCTTAGCATTTTGAAAAAGGTAATTCAAAATGAAAAGGTTGGGCGTAAATGTAAAAGTCAACTCAAAAGGTTTTTTAAGGTAAATTTCATAATATCCCTACAAAGGTAAATTGAAAAGAAAAGATACTAAGTCTACCGAAATCAGATTCAACGGTAAAGTTAGAAATTTGTTCAAATGGTTGACATTTCCATCTGCTCCGCTAATCCATTGGTCATCTGTAAGTTTGTTTGTGTGTATGTTTAATTTTGTTTATATGTGCACTTGTTCTAACGCCCCTTCAAGCTCACTCTCTTTTCTACTCAGAGGCGCTCACGAATGCAGAGCGTGGATTGTGACTGCCGAGGCCGAGTAACTGATGCTTCTGACTCTGGACATTGGTGCATCAAAAGCAGTTAATCTCTTTCATTATTTGGATCGATGTCATCCTGCTACGCTGGCTCTCTGTCTCACAGTCCGTCGAATACAAAAGTGCTTCAATGGTTGTTTTTGTCACCTTGACTGCGTTTTGGCCTTTCTAAATGTATGTCCAATATCCAATTAATTAATTCATTGATTAAATTTTACACACGTGTAAAACTGAAAACATCAACAACTGTAATCATTATTTTAGAGATTGCCTTTTGTTGTATGCTCGAAACGATTACAAAGACCAAGAGATAGATTTATTTTATTCAGAAGTTACTGATATTTATAATACAAGTAAATTACTAAGAAGAGGTGTCTTAGCACTGGGCACGAAGACACCTAAAAATGAGTTTTCAACTTTGCATTATGGTTTGTTTGTGTGTTTGTATGTGCATTTGTTATAGCGCCCATTGGAGCACTCACTACTCAGAGGCGCTCCCGAATGCAGAAACGGACACTGTATCGGAGCAATTGTGAGTGAAGGACTTGCCCAAGGTCCTTACGCGGCGAGGCGGATTCGAACCTCGAACCTTCCGGCTCGAAAGCAGCGACGCCACCACTAAACCACTGCGCATAAACACCTCTTTTATGAGTAGTAACTACGCTATAAAAGATAATCCGACACTCGTTAAGATGTTTACGGTCCTGTTTGGGTCGATGAAACAATTTCACGGACGACGTCGCGTTTTAACGAGAAATGAACATGGTCGCCATAGCAGCGGATTTTGGTGTGTACTAACCCTACGTCTCACTTAAAATGGCGGGTGAAATTACGTCCAATGTTGAAAGCGCATAAAGTAAAGACAATTTTGTCGCCCGAGTCCGAGAAACTGCAGGCGCCGGTTTAATGTCATTTTGTTGTGTTTATTACTCTGAGCATAGTAATGTTGAGTGTGGATGTTGCCTAATACGGATGGATTTATCCAGATTTGACGAGGACCTATATGACAACACATGCAGGCCGTTGATCTCGAAAAAATGTTGCCTGGTATAATTATTACAGCATCATAATGGCTCGGAATCTATATATTTTTTCCAGTGGCGTTGTTTGTAGCCAGCATCAAAGCATTAGAAAAGGTGTCTAAAAAAAAGACGTATTCATTCAAAAGCCACGTTGTGAAAAACTGTATTTATAGACATCAAATCAAACGACTCCTCAAAATAAAAGAAAATGACTTTTCTGACTCTGAATAATTATGTGGTTGTAACTTAAAAATTCAGTAATTAACTTCAGTGCCTTGGTGACAGGCAGTGCCAGACTCAGGTCTGGATAAAGGAGGAGGGCGATGCTATAATGATCCTTATTATCACAAAGCGTCATTAAACTGAAACCAATTATTGTGGGGCGCGGTGGTGTAGTGGTGGCGTCGTTGCCTTGGAGCCGGAAGGTCCGAGGTTCGAATCCACCTCACCGCGTAAGGACCTTGGGCAAGTCCTTCACTCACAATTGCTCAGCGCTTCGGCTTGAAACTCCGATGCAGTGTACGCTGTGCATTCGGGAGCGCCTCTGAGTAGTGAGAGCTTGTAGGGGCGCTATAACAAGTGCACATACAGACAAGCTGGCTTTCTGTCTCAAAGTCCGTCGAATGCAAAATTGCTTCACTGGTTTGGCGTTTTCTTCTTGACTGCTTTCCGGCCTGTCTACATGTATGTGAGCTCTGCAGTCCAATATCCAATTATTAATTAATTAATTAATTAATTAACTATTTAATTAATCGGTTAATTAATTAACTAAATATTGCAAATGTTAATCTGAAAATTATTAACTAATATATTAATTTTAGAGAATGCATTTTTGTCTTATGCTCGAAACGATTAAAGTAGGAAATCCCCACCGATATACCTCTTTCTTCCAAACTTTTCAATTTATAAACGGATAACATTATTTAAAAGAGGTGTGTTTGAAGACATCTAAAAGTGAGTTAGTTGCAATTTAAGTTTAACAACACTGATTGATTGCTTCAGTTTCGACCACGTCCTTCATCCAAGCATCATGGATGTGGAACTACCGATTACTAAGGGATTGTAGATATATTACGAACGAACGGAGGGGGTCACGGTATATAAGCTATTTGCGAACTGGAGCGTACGGGCGTGGGACGGGATATCCGCAAAATATACGTACGCAAACTAAATATCTAATTATGACGTTCAAATTAGCCTGTATACATATTTATAACTCTGTATTATCCTATTATATAGACGACCGATGTTATTTTCTCTTCTTCTTTAGGTTAGCTGCCTCTCGGCAGGTCCAGATGCCCAACGATGCCACTCTTTTCGATGGTTGTGGTTCCAGTTAAATGAAATGTGATTATAAAGTGCATTATATCATCGCCCTCCTCTTTTATCCAGACCTGAGACTGGCACTGTCTGTCACTAAGGCACACAAGTCAGGTACTTCTTTCTTCTCTCATCCCACTTCTGTTTAAAAGAGATGGGGAAAACACCCATCCTTGAATAGCGTTGGACGCTCATAGAATTCTAGATGTGTGAGTCGTGTATGCCGAGACCGAGAAGCTGATGCTTCTGACTATGTACATAGGCGCATCATAAACAGACCGTGTTCTTCGCTCTGCAGCTAATCTCTACATTATTAGCCTCTCTTTCATTATTTCGATCCATGGCATCCTCCTACGCTGGCTTTCTGTCTCACAGTCCGTAGAATACAAAGTTGCTTCACGGGTTTGACGTTGTCTCCTTGGCTGCGTTCCGGTCTGTCTACATGAAAGTGAGCTCTGCTGTCCAATATCCAATTAATTAATTAATTAATTATTTATTTATTTAATTACTTAAATTTCGCAAGTGTGAATATGAAAACATCAACTATTAAAACAATTTCAGAGAATGCATTTTTGTCGTGTGCTCGCAGCGATTATTAAGGGAAGAAATCCCGACGAAGAAATCTTTATTCAGAAGTTTCTATTATTTATAAAACAAATAAATTATTTAAAAGAGGTGTGTACAAAGACATCAAAAAGTGAGTTAGTTGTAATTTAAGTTTAACAACACTGTGTGATAAGAACGGTTGATTCAGTTTTGACCACGTCCTTCATCCAAGCGCCATGGAACTGGCACTACCTAGTTCTAAAGGATTGTCCATATATTACGAACGAACGGAGAGGGGTCACGGGATATAAGTTATTTGTGAACGGGATTATTAGACGTCCGATTACATTTGATTGCATTATAATTATTTTTTGAGATCTAAAAAGTAAATCATAATAGTTAAGAGTAACACAGTTTAGCTTAATGAATGCCAGTCCCCAAGCATGAAAAGGCGGGAGATCAATTTAAACGTCGCTTTCAATTTAATATTTACGACACCTTTCGGACAATAAATAATTAGACGTGCCGTGCAAATCGATTACGGTTCGGTGACTCAGTTGTATACAAAACGTGCAGTTCTAAATGGGTTTATGCAGTTATAGAAGCACTTCTGTACAGTTAAAACTAGAAAAGAAGGTCATTGTCCTCCGCTTGGCAGCAATTTACCATGGAGGATGGGAAGGAAAAGAAGGAGTTGTGCAGATCTAAAAATTCATTTAAAACAGTCCTGCGGATACTAATCTTACAATAATGACGATGCTGTAGATAACTTGCGGATCGTAATAACTTAACCAATGGCTACTGTAAAATACACCGGCAGAGTAGGAACAGCGGAGGAAATATTACACGTGCTTCATCTCTATAACTGCATAGGAGTAACGTTTTTCACCATTTTTAAATCA
This sequence comes from Lumbricus rubellus, assembly GCA_945859605.1. Classification (NCBI taxonomy): domain Eukaryota; kingdom Metazoa; phylum Annelida; class Clitellata; order Crassiclitellata; family Lumbricidae; genus Lumbricus; species Lumbricus rubellus. The sequence continues at coordinate 34,516,442 of OX243821.1, forward strand.
CGATAATTACTAACAGTTTTGTCTTTTGTCTGGCATTGTTTCATTCCCGTTTGTGGCTGATTTCGTATCTGGTTAATTAATTGTCATCAGATGTTACCGAATATTGAAAGTAGGAGTGATTACGATTAAACTGAGCCACGACTTTAATAAAATTACTGTTAACTTTAAATAAAAAGGTGTGTTGTTGACGCTTTTTTGGGTGGTTGAATAAGAAAGTATAGCGCTGGACGCCAAAGAAACGAAGGGCTGCCAGTTCTATTATGGGCGCCCATTCTACGTGGGTCGCCACATGGTCTCGACATTCTACAGGGCGCCATGCTAATCGAGATCGAATGAACTGGCGCCCACATCGATGCCGGAAGTGATGAAATGCAAACCGGAAACGACGACATCTATACCGGAAGTTGTGACTTTTCAATCGGAAGTCGGACATTCGAGACTGGAAGTGGTCTGCGAATTCACGGATGACGTCACATTTAAGCGAGAACTATTATTTGTCGCCATAGTAACCAGGTTTTCCCATTCAAATAAAATGGGTTCAATGCTGACAGCGTTGTAGGTAAAGATAACTTTAACAACCCTCGTATCTGCGAGAACGAGAAACTGTTTTCGTGGTAGATGAGAAACCGATTTCATGTCACTTGATTTGTTCCTTACTCCGAATGCAATATTAATAATTCTTCAAGAAACGGTATTTGTAGCCTGCATGAAACGATTAGAAGAGGTGTATAAATTACGCGACTTCGAATTCAAAGGCAAATTTATTTACAATATTATCTTTATAAAAAAAAATCAGAATTCTAGAAGAGGTGTCGGCCGAAGACTGGTCTATAGTACCTTGCTCATAAGTGCTGTAATATGCCGAGCAAATTTATGTACAGGTTAACGGCCTCTGTTGTCATAGACCCTGGTCAAAGCGGATCCATCCAAACGTGACATCTAAGCGGGATGTTCACAAATCAGCTTATCTGCAATTGGCTTCTTTAGAAAAGAAAACACTTCTTGAGAAACCATTCATTACCATTTTCGTCATTGTTTGCAAACAAACAAGTTTCTCCCTTCGCATGTGTCTTTATTTCACTCACTGTTTCTTTATTAATCTCACGAAATTATATGAACGTTAACAGTACTTAAAGTCACTAGTTAACTACTAAAAAACAGACTGAACTATAATTTTATCGGCGCTAATGACAGCGTGTACAAAGCACGCCTATGGTTGGCATGAATCTGTCAAATGTGTGTATGTGCACTTGTTATAGCGCCCCTTCAAGCTCTCTACTAAGAGGCGTTCCCGACTACAGCGCGGACACTGCATCAGAGTTTCACGCCTAAGCGCTGAGCAATTGCGAGTGAAGGACTCGCCCAAGGTCCCTACGCAGCGACTTGAGGTGGAATCGAACCTGCAACCTTCCGGATGCAAAGCAACGAACATACCCACTAGACCAGTGGTTCTCAAAGTGGTGGTCCGCGGACCGGTGCCGGTCCGCGGAGTCCTCATCGCCGGTCCGTGAAGAAGTCTGAGAGTGAAAAATAAATTATAATTATTAATTTATATATTTAAAATTGTGAATTTATTCGAATTGTTGTTAAATATTTCTTCAAAATTCTGTCTCAAACTTTAAAAATACATTACCAGTGCCTTATTTTAACCTGCCACATGTCTGTAAAAGCAATTTTTATTAATTAAAAAGTTCCTAATCATAAAATAACCCTATAATTAGTTTCTTTTTATACTATGGTTCACTTTTGTTTGTGCTTGCCATTAAAGTTAACGGTCCGCGAGCTTCCCAAATAAATTATTGCCGGTCCGCGGCCTGCAGAAGTTTGAGAACCACTGCACTAGACTACCGCGTCCCGCAGTGTTCTTATTGGGTACCGATTAAAGGCTTTTTTTTTTCCACACTATGTATAGCCTTGAATCGCTACGTGTGCTCTGGTTCCTAGCAAGATAATTTCAACGCGTATTGTCTTTTCAGCCACAAGATGGCAAAACTTAACGTAAACAAACGCCTTTTCTTGGACACCTTTTATAAGAGCTTTCAAAGATTTATATGTTTAGAAAAATCTACTGTTGTTCAATCATTCGAAATTAATACCACATTGTAATAGCATAGAAAACGAACGATGAACTGATATAAGTTGTTTGGTCGAGACATTATTATAATTGCCGTCCGACTCTTAAGCTCGTAATCGTAAACTTGAAACTTCTAAAGCGCCACTTGAAAAACAAGCGAGATGGTAAGTATCTCTCACCCTCTCCATCACCTGAGCCCCAACGTAAGTCGAACATTAGAGTTCGTCATCCTCATCCTTATCCTCATTGAATGGATTCTCTCTATCGCTTCACAGGTGGCACCATCGTCGCATCCTTCCTACACGCGCCATTTTTCTATTCAAGAACAAGGATATAGCATAATTTTTTAGACACCTCTTATAATAGTTTTAGACAGGGTACAAATACATATATTTTTGAATTTTTTGTTTGTGCTGGTCATCATTAGCATTCGTGTAATCATTTTGTTCAGAGTAAGCAACAAAGCAAATCACATGACATGAGTTTCTGATCAACGGCGACTCGAGTTTCTCGGTCTCGGTCGACACGAGGGCCGCTAGAATTTTCATGACTACATACGCTTTAAACATTGGACGTCTTTCACCTTAAATGGGTTTGAGGCTATGGTGACGAATCTAGTTATCGCTTAAACATAGACCTTCAAGGTCGTTGTTTGTTCCGTCGTCACAGGGCTTTAAGTGTGGCAGGACGGTCATGAACGGCGTCATGACACTTATTTTCAAATCTCTTTGCCGTCATGCCATTTATTTGGCCAGCACACCTGAAAATGGAAGGAGCGTCCAGCTACTTATTGTTTTACAATTTTTTGGAAACTCCGCCACTGATTGCACTCAGTCAGTGCTAGTACCAAGCCTGGATAAAGGAGGAGAGCGTCGCTAATGGTCTTTGTTACCACACATTTCATTGACGTTAAGCAACAAATACACAGCACAGCTGCGTCATCTTCCGCGACCGATACTCCACCAGGTTCGAAGGACCTTCAGCAAACGCATCACCAACCTGGCCGTGCTCCCAAGAACCCTCGTGATCTCATCCATCTGCCGACCTCGGCCACTTCTCTTCGCCCGCTAACGCTCCTTCGATCGGCATGATCTCTTCGTCCCGCGAGCTAGGACTGCCTTGGCTAAAATGCGTGCCTTTGCTCTCATTGGCCGGACATTGTGGAACCAGCTTCCTCCTTCAACGCGTTCTTCCATATAAACTGGTCGGCCAAATGTCTCTTTTCGATGTCTCAAGACTATTTTTTTTCTCTTGGTCTAACGTACTGGGAGCGCCTCTGATTGGTGTGCACAGAGTGATTTTTAAACATTGCTGTCAATTGAAATTTGTTCGACACCTTTTTATATTTTTCAAATGCACAATAAATATTTAATCTATGTCGTTTATTCACTTTCCTGATGGGGGCAACACAATGGTGAATCATAATAGATCTCTGTGACGTAAGCAATATGGAGAAGCAATTCAAAGTGGTAAATTGAAAAGAAAGAGCTTGAAAACTAAACGGAAAAATGAATTCAAAGATTGGTTCGACAGGTAAATTCCGAAGATCTCCTCAAAAGGTAAATGGAAAAAAGAAGTTATTAATTCTAGCCATGACAGTGATCACTGATCAGATTAAACGAAATTAGTGATTTGATCAACGAGTTAAGAGCTCCATCTGTTCCGCTAATCTATGATCATAATCTGTGAGAATGAAAAGCTTGATCTAATTCTGCTTTCTGGAAAGTTATATAACATTATCGTAATAAAACTTCTTTTGGTAAAGAATCAACTCTAGGAAGGGTTAGATTATGTGGTCTTGGTCGAGTATTGATTAACCTACAACAGAAAAGTCTCAATATATTAATATGTATGAAATAATGCATTTCCTATGTTATGCAGCATCCAGTTTGCATGAAAAGTTTTCGATTATCAACTCCGCCAATGCTCGTAAACAAGGAGTGCCTATTCGCTCGCCTGGAAAAAGCGGCACATCAATATTATTTAAACATCGCTTTCAATTGAATATTTTGAACACCTTTTTAGAGTTTAAAAGTCGACAATAAATATTTAGACTCGCAATACAAATAGTTCGGACCTCAGTATTGATTAGTTTCATAATAATGACGATGCTGTAAGATAATTTTGTGATCGAAACCACCAATATTATTGATATTCTGCACATTCTATATAATAATTATTCTAAACCATGGCTTGGGGCTGATAATATAATATGACGCCATCATTTCAACGATGATTGGCGACATTGCATCATCGTGTGACACTTATAATATACAGAGCGCTATGAATAGGTAATTTGTAAAAGCAATGTTGAATTGTAATGTTTTGAAGTAAATGAAAAAAAATATATAAAGCGCCTCTCACAGTACAACCTAATCAGAGGCGCTCTAGATAAGATCGAGATAAGACATAACACGTTTATCGTAATCTCCGAGCTTCTAAAGCGCTACTCGAAAGTCAAGCTGCGTCAAGTCAAAAGGGTTGTCAGTAAGCGTAGTCCGAATGATGGTGGTACGCATGGTCGTAAGAAACTTGTTCAAATATTTCACATTTTCACCTGCTCTGCAAAACCATATCATATGCTATTAGATTGATTAAGAATGACCGAACACTGGTACAGTAATCATGAGGGGGATACGGCGCGGGAGAGGACTGGCTATGCTGAAACTAAGAAACACATAAAAGCAATCAGGCTACACAAACTAGAAGTGATACACTGTACAGTTGTCAGGAAGGAAACATCACAATACCTGCATGCCCAACTTTTATAAGTTATATTTTACAAAAAAAGGTGTTTAAAAGCGGTCAAAGAAATTGAGAAGCCTGCCCACTGGAACTATGACGTCACGTTTAAACGAGAACTGAAATCGTTGCCATAGTAACGACGAATGATCTTGGTGTCTAGGATTTTCCCTACAACCCATTTCAACGGGTTGGGAGGAAAGACTGTACTGGCCTCGTTATATAGGTAGCCATGAGAATTCTAGCGGCCCTCGTGTCGACCGAGACCGAGAAACTGTAGTCGCTGATGATGATGAATTGATGTCATAATAATGACTTGCTTTTGTTTCTTTTTCTGGGCGTGGACAAAAAAGGCATCAATATTGCTATTTGATGATGGATCCGATTTGATCAGGGTCTATGACAACAGAGGCCGTTACCCTGGACAGAAATTTACTTAATAAGCAATATTGTTATTAATAACATTATTAAGTGCTGTAATGTGCTAAGGAAATCATTAATCTGATTCAAACTTTATTATTCCACAGTTTAAATTGTAGTACTCTGTAGAAACTTAAAAAGGTGTCGAATTGTCGTTGGAACTTATATGTCAATATATGTACGAGAGTATTTATAACAATAAATTAATCCTTAAAAGAGGTGTTTAAAGCACTGCGTGAGAAGGTAAGTCAGATGGTATTGGTTTCAGTTTAATAACGCTTTGTGATAGTAAGGTTCATTATAGCATAGCCCTCCTCCTTTATCCAGACCTAAGACTGGCACTGTCTGTCACTGAGGCACGGAAGTTAATTACGGAAGTTTTAAGAAACAACCACATAATTATTAGAATGATGCATAATGATGCATAAAACAGTCATTTTCATTTACTTTGAGGAGTGGTCTGTTATAATGGACAATTATACTCTGGGATGCTGTGCTTAAATTACGCGGTTCGAATCTCGCAGGACTTCATTCCCTAGGTGGCTGCAACTTTTCAATTTCTATATACCGTTAAAAAGGTGTTCGATAATATTGTCAGAGGGTACTTAATTTTTTTTCGTAGACTTCAGTCACTGCTTAAACGCGCCGTCATAGAATAATGATGATTTCGTCTGTCTGTCTGCGTGTATATCTGTTGCCTGTCTTTCTTCCTGTATGTTTGTCTGCCAGCGTATCAGTCTGTCTGCATGCTATAAAATAGATAGACTGATAAGTACACTGATTGCTCCTTTAATATTAACATTCTAATGTAATTTGTGTCTGTCCATAAGCGGTCTTATTTAAACTCACATGCACGCCAAGGCCAAGAAGATGATTTTGTTAGCAGTAGCCTATGTATGTTAGGCTACTTCTAATCGTAACTGTCTAATGACATCACGTGGTTACCTGAGAAAGGCAGCAATGCTCTGTATCCCATTTCGGTTTTATGAGCATTGAACTTATTTATATAAATAATACAATATTTAAAATAGGTGTGTAAGGAGTTGCTTTATTCTAACGCGATATTCACATTATACAATAATATTCTTACACGCACACTCGCACAGGCAAGAACTTTCACTGTTATTTTCACACACACACACACACACACACACGCACACACACACACACACACACACACACACACACACACACACACACACACACACACACACACACACACACACACACACACACACATGAAGTCGCTGGCACTTCGTCTCGCTCGCCTTTTAATTTTGTATGTCTAAATAAATGACGTGATTACCAAAAAATTGTGGGAGCATATTCACACTTCAGTTGCATAAGCATTTATTTATAAAGAGTGATAGAATTTAAAAGTGGTGTTTAAGGAATAACTTGCATCAGGTCGTTTTTTTTTTCTCGGCTGCCTCATCTTTTAAAGTAGAACCCGATGAGGTTATCAACTATTATAAACTATTATAAACTATTATCAGCTATTATCAACTATTATCTGTTATCAAATATTATCAACTGTTATCAACTATTATCAGCTGTTATCAACTGTTATCAACTGTTATCAACTATTATCAACTGTTATCAATTATTATCAACTATTATCAACTGTTATCAACTGTTATCAACTATCATCAACTATCATCAACTATCATCAACTATCATCAACTATTATCAACTATTATCAACTATTATCAAGTATTATCAACTATTATCAACTATTATCAACTATTATCAACTGTTATCAAGTATTAGCAACTGTTATCAACTATTATCAAGTATTATCAACTACTATCAACTATCATCAACTATCATCAACTGTTCTCAACTATTATCAACTGTTATCAACTATTATCAACTATTATCAACTGTTATCAACTGTTATCAACTATCATCAACTATCATCAACTATCATCCACTATCATCAACTATTATCAACTATTATCAACTATTATCAAGTATTATCAACTATTATCAACTATTATCAACTATTATCAACTGTTATCAAGTATTAGCAACTGTTATCAACTATTATCAAGTATTATCAACTACTATCAACTATCATCAACTATCATCAACTGTTATCAACTATTATCAACTATTATCAAGTATTATCAACTATTATCAACTATTATCAACTATTATCAACTATCATCAACTATCAACTGTTATCAAATATTATCAACCGTTATCAACTGTTATCAACCATTATCAACTATTAACAACTAATATCAACTATTATCAACTATTATCAACTATTTTCAACTATTTTCAACTATTATCAACAATTATCAACTATTATCAACTATTATCAACTATTATCCACTATTTTAAAAATTTCAGTTGTCTACTCGAAACTATTAGTAGAAATTCTTTTCTAAAGAAGAGGTTCATTAATTCAGAAGTGTCAAGTATTTACATGCATAAGATATTCTTTAAAAGAGGTGTGTTTGAAGCACTGGCTAAGTGACCATCTAAATGTGAGTTAGTATTCATTTAAGCTTAACGACACTGTGTGTGATACGAAAGGTTACTTCAGTTTCGACCAAATCCTTCATCCAAACGCCATGTAACTGGCACTGACTGGTTCAGAGGGATGTGTAATATTATTACGAACGCACGGAGGGTCACGGGGTTTATATTTCTTTATTAAGTATTTTTCATGTACATAGCTTTACAGCTTCAGGTGAATAAGGCAGTTGAAATCATGGTTTATTTATAATAAAAATACATCGAAAAAGGTGTTCATTTTAGACTCAAGCCTAAATTACTCTTAAGTTAAAAAGTGTTGTGTCAGAATAACGATAAATTGACTGCCTGTATGCCATGTATCGCTATGTACAGTTCCAAAACTTGAAGAACATAAATATATGCCTGCCCGTATGTATGTCTGTCTGTCTGTCTGCCTGCCTGTCTGTCTGTCTGTCTGTCTGCCTGCCTGTGTGTCTGTCTGTCTGTCTGTCTGTCTGTCTGTCTGTCTGTCTGTCTGTCTGTCTGTCTGTCTGTCTCTATGTCTGATCAAATACCGATAAAATATTTGAATAGTGGCGTTGACTCTTACACACCTCTTAAAAAGTACGTTTTCGCCTTACAACAGGAGCACCCAAACGATTTTATGGTACTAGCTTGATGGTGATAGTCGAATGTCTCAGATTAAAGAAAATATAATCACGATAACAAAGATCTCCTTACCTTTATCCATGCCTGGGACTGGCGCTCTCACAACGGTGAAGTTAATTATGTGACAAGTTACAGCTCCAAAAGCATGATCTCACTCTGCTTTCTAACAAATTTCCGCTCTTTTCCTTCTCTTGAAATGTAGTAGGTCCAAATGTCTGGAATAGCTTCCCGTTGGACACCCGTGAATATGTTTTACAGTCTCCCTATAACTTTTCGCATATCCGTGGTTGGACTGGGATGACTTCTTGAATAGCGCGTTAACAAGTTAGAACCTTGTTCGAAGAGTTCACATTTCCACCGCCTCCACTGATTCATATCACCATGTGGGGCTCCGTGGTGTAGTGATGGCGTCGTTGCCTTGAAGCCGGAAGGGTCGAGGTTTGAATCCACCTCAAGTTGCTGCGTAGGGACCTTGGGCAAGTCCTTCACTCACAATTGCTCACAATTGCTCAGCGCTTCGGCGTGAAACTCCGATGCAGTGTCCGCTCTGCATTTGGGAGCGCGTCTGATTAGCGATAGATAGAGAGAGAGAGAGCTTGAAGGGGCGCTGTAACAAGTGCACATACAAACAAAATCATATGCCGAGATGAAGAAATGAAGCAATACAAACCTATCACCTGTCCATTATAATATTAAAATTCTTCGTTTACTTAAGCGATCGTCCTTCGGCCGCTCGTCCGTCCCCCCAAAGTTCGGACCAGGTCTCCGCCTATGCTCTTTTGATACCGCGTGTGGAATGAAGGAAGAAAAATATCCATAGATTTCTACGAAATACGAACCGCGTAATTTAAGCACAGCATCCCAGTAGTTGTCCATCATATCAAACGACTCCTCAAAGTAAAAGAAAATGACTTTTCTGACTATGAATAATTATGTGGTTGTAACTTAAAATTTCAGTAATTAACTTCAGTGCCTTGGTGACAGGCAGTGCCAGACTCAGGTCTGGATAAAGGAGGAGGGCGATGCTATAATGAACAAAGCGTCATAAAACTGAAACCAATTATTGTGGGGGCGCGGTGGTGTAGTGGTGGCGTCGTTGCCTTGGAGCTGAAAGGTCCGAGGTTCGAATCCACCTCCCCGCGTAAGGACCTTGGGCAAGTCCTTCACTCACAATTGCTCAGCGCTTCGGCTTGAAACTCCGATGCAGTGTCTGCTTTGCATTCTGGAGCGCCTCTGAGTAGTGAGAGCTTGTAGGGGCGCTATAACAAGTGCACATACAGACAAGCTGGCTTTCTGTCTCAAAGTCCGTCGAATGCAAAATTGCTTCACTGGTTTGGCGTTTTCTTCTTGACTGCTTTCCGGCCTGTCTACATGTACATGTATGTGAGCTCTGCAGTCCAATATCCAATTATTAATTAATTAATTAATAATTAATTAATTAATTAATTAAATATTGCAAATGGTTATCTGAAAATTATTAACCCTCAGGCTACCAAGCTTTTTTGTAACACTGACTACCAAGGGGGGGTGGTTACCACCCCCCCTGGATTTTGGGTTTGGTTTGAGATATCATAACTTGTAATACACCTATGGATTCAACATTCATTTCTGCACAAAATGGTATATTTAGGTTTAAAATATATGAAAGCATTCCAAAGTTATGAATTTTTTACCGTAGGCACCCGTCGATTCCACAAAATGTATACTTTCGCAAAAGCAAAATATTAGATTCTGTGTGTTTTTAACATAAATTATTTAATTTAAAATAGGTTACATATAATAAAGTCCAATATTCAACTATAAAAACTAGTAATAAGTTAGTTTTAGTTACAATAAAAAGAGAAAAAACACGTAAAACATGCTGAAAAACGTTTACGCAGACTTATCGGTTTGCGTTGTAAAAAACCCCAACATTTTCACATATTTAAATTTATTTTAAGCACTTCCGGTCATCAAATGTCAAATTATTTGGTTTCACTAAATAGCCCTAATTGCCCTCTATAGAATGACATAATTTATTTCTCTTAAAAAATAAATTATGAATAATTTTTAATAGAAACAACATGAAAAGTTTATGAAAATAAAACACCTTTTTATATATTTTAATTTATTTTGAGCACTTCCGGTTGTCAAATGACAACTCCGTGACTACCACAATGTAGCCCCACATTCCCACTACAGAATGGTGTAATTGGTGTCTCTTCATGTCAAAGGACGGATAAGATACAGCCGATATATCGGGTGTAACTTTTGAATGGTATGGTATATCATCACACATTTTAGCTCAAAATGTGTGCAAATGAATCCTCTACAGCCACCTAAAACGTCAAAATTTTATTCCTAACGAAAAAAGTTTTATTTGGAAAAAACCTAGGGGGGGGTGGATACCACCCCCCCCCCCCTTGGTAGCCCGAGGGTTAACTAATATATTAATTTTAGAGAATGCATTTTTGTCTTGTGCTCGAAACGATTAAAGTAGGAATACCCCACCGAGATACCTCTTTCTTCCAAACTTTTCAATTTATAAACGGATAAAATTATTTTAAAGAGGTGTGCTTGAAGACATCTAAAAGTGAGTTAGTTGCAATTTAAGTTTAACAACACTGTGTGATAAGAATGATTGCTTCAGTTTCGACCACGTCCTTCATCCAAGCATCATGGATGTGGAACTACCGATTACTAAGGGATTGTCCATATATTACGAACGAACAGAGGGGAATATAAGCTATTTGCGAACTGGAGCGTACGGGCGTGGGACGGGATATCCGCAAAATATACGTACGCAAACTAAATATCTAATTATGACGTTCAAATTAGTTTGTATACATATTTATAACTCTGTATTATTCTATTATATAGACGTGCGATGTAATTTTTATCAGATTATATTTAAATTCTGTTCAGATTTAAACAGTAAACCATTATCATAGTTAACATTTTAACACTAACACATTTTAGCTTGAAAAGATGTTGTTTAACAAACTTAACCAATAGGCAATAGCCTACTGTAACATACACGTTACATATAGATGGTTTTTGATATTTATTATTTATTTCGAGTATTTATATAGCGCCTCTTCAAGAAATCTACTCAGAGGCGCTCTCTGCGCTAACTGGCCGAAGTGATGTTAATTGTCATAACAACAAGAAAATTTCATCAATTAGCAAAATAAGTCACAGTAAGCCGGAAACAGTCATCAGTGGCGATCCCTCGCAGACACGTAGAATCATCCAACGGAATCCCGTCAACAGCCTTCAGATGGTGGAATGTTCAGAGTCTCTGGTACAGGTTGCGTCGAAAGAGTAGAGTGGCGACAGATGACAGGGCTCGAAAACACGAAACGCTGACGAAACTGAAGCTCCTCGCTGGTAGAAGATGACCGGTCTATCGTCGGGGCACAAGGACTGCACAGTAGAAGGTATTTGTCGCTTGTCGGTCGGTAGTTTTGAACGCCACCAGAGACAACATCCGATCGATTTAACTCCACTGACCTGCGTGAACCGTCCTTCGGTAAGTTCGGTGAGATGTAAATACCAGACAACAGCGGTGAAGACGCACGGTCTTGATGGTTGAGCTTGACCGCATGCATCACGATGTCGTCTAACGTGAGCACGTGGGCGACACAAGACGACTTGCGAACAAAATCCTTTCCAACGCAAAATTTCTGACGAACCCGACGAATAAGTTCGGTACACGAACCCAGAACCAGTAAACTCCAACGTGTGTGAAATTACTGCGCGAATTCTACATAAAGTTGAAATAATCCGTTGAAATAACGGAGTGGTCTGATAAACAACCAATATGGCCGCTGACCTGCGAAATATATTGGATAGATTACGATTATCTTGCGGCCATTACCGAGGCTTTAATAAATTTATGATTAGCTAAACAAAGGTGTGCGGTTGAATAAGAGTATAGCGATGGACGATAAAGCAAGGAATGGCGCCAGACTGCCAGACCTGTTATGGGCGCCCATCCTACGTGGATCGCCACATGGTCTCGACGTTCTACAGGGCGCCACGCTTATCGAGATCGAAGGAACTGGCGCCCACATCGATGCCGGAAGTGATTAAATCCAGACCGGAAGTAACGAAACCCAGACCGGAAACGGTGACATCTATACAGGAAGTTGCGACTTTTCTACCGGAAGTCGGAAATTCGAGACCGGAATTAGTCAGCGAATTCACGGACGACGTCACGTTTAAGCGAGAACTATTATTTGTCGCCATAGTAACCAGGTTTTCCCATTCAAATAAAATGGGTTCAATGCCGACAGCGTTGTATGTAAATAGAACTTTAACGACCGTCGTATCTGCCGAGACCGAGAAACTGTTAGTCACCGTAGATGAGAATCGATTTAATGTTATTTGCTTTTTGTTATATATACTCTGAAGATAATAATTATACAGGTGTTGATGGTGGCTAACAAGAATGAAAAAATGAAAGAAAGGATCTATAATAGTTCTTCCATAAACGGGATTTGTAGCCTGCATGAAACTATTAGAAGAGGTGTCTAAATTGTGCCACATTTGAATTCAAAGACTAATTCATTTACAATATAATAATATAAGAAAAATGAATCTTCTAGAAAAGGTGTCGGCCGAAAATGACGCCCAAATAAGATCTTACAGTGGGAGGGAGGTCATCCGTATCTGCTGAGACCGAGAAACTGTTGTCGCCGTAGATGAGAAACGATTTCATGTCACTTGCTTTGTTGTTATATTCTGAAGACAATAATAATATACGATGATGGCTTATAAAAAAGAATGTCTAACCTTATGGTTATTTCAATATTCAATATAATTCTTCCTGAAACAGAATTTGTAGTATGCATGAAACAATTAGAAGATGTGTCTAAATTATGCCACGATTGAATTCAAAAGATATTTTATTTACGATACTTTAAAATTATATAAGATAAATGAAACAATTAGAAGAGGTGTCTAAATTATGTCACGTTTGAATTCAAAATAAATCTTATTTACAACACAATATATAAGATAAATGAGAATGTTAGAAAAGGTGTCGACGGAAGACGACACCCCCAATAAGATCTTACTTCGGTTAGCGGGAGGGAGGTCATTCCACATAGAAGGGTCTCCAATGGCAAAGGCACGGTGTTGGGCCATGGCAGTCCTTGTCCTTGAAACCGAAAGATGAAGTCGATCAGCAGACCGGAGAGGGCGCAAAAAGACTGCAGAGGGGGTTGTGCATCAGTACTTTTATGGGCGTCCTTCCTACGTTGGGCGCCTCAGGATCTCGGTGATAAACGACGGAATAGTTGACAACACTGAAGCTGCAAGTTCTGAAAGATCCACACAGGAAACGGTGACATCTTTACCGGTTTACCCTCTAAACCCATTTGAACGGGAAAGACGTACAATGCTGAAAGCGCTGTTAGTTATGAGAATTATAGCGGCCCGCGTGTCGACCGAGATCGAGAAACTGTGGTCGCCGATGATCAGAATTCGATGTCATAATTATTATTTTATGATTTGCTTTGTTGCTTTCTCTGAACAGTGGATTTTGAGTGTATATAATATGGAATTAAACGAACCACTAAATTATTATTTTCAAGAAACGGTATTTATAACCTGTGTGAAATGATTACAGGAGGTGTCTGAATTATGAGACTGATGCATTCCAAGGTCAACTTATATACGACACTTAGTCTAGTCTTGTCTACTTATAATAAAATGACAAAATTATGTAGAAAACCATATTAAGAGGATTTGAAAAGCAGATGATCCATCTTAGTTCTAAATGTATTTGTGCTGTTGTAGAAGCATTTTTGTACAGCTAAAACTAGCAAAAAGGTTGTTTGATTAATTAATTATTTAATTTATTTATTAATTAATTAATTAATTAATTAATCATTTAACAATTACTTACTTACTTACTTAATTAATTAATTATATTTTACTCACGTAGATCTGAAAACATAAACAACTGTAATAATAATAATTATTTCAGATATTGCATTTTGCTGTAAGCTCGAAGCGATTATACGAACTAAGAGAATCAATTTTTCTATTCAAAAGTTACTGTTATTTATAATACAAGTGAATTACTAAGAAGAGGTGTCTAAAGCACTGGGCACGAAGACACCTAAAAGTGAGATTGCAACTTTACATTATGGTTTGGTTGTTTGTATGTGCACTTGTTAAACGGCCCATTAGAGCTCTCACTACTCAGAGCCGCTCCAGAATGCAGAGTGGACATTGCATCGGAGTGTCACGCTGAAGCGCAGTGCAATTTGTGAGTGAAGGACTTGCCCACGATTCTTACGCGGCGAGGTGGGTATGAACCTCGAACCTTCCGGTTCGAAAGCAGCGACGCCACCACTACACCACCGCGCATAAACACCTCTTTTGTGAGTAGTAACTACGCTATAAAAGATGATCCGACACACGTTAAGATGTTTACGCTCCTCTTTGGGTCGAAAAAACCATTTCACGGACGACGTCACGTTTTAACGAGAAATGAACATTGTCGCCATAGCAGCGGATTTTGGTGTGTACTAACCCTGCGTTTCACTTAAAAAGGCAGGTAAAAGGACGTTCAATGTTGAAAGCGCATAAAGTAAAGACAATTTTGTCGCCCGAGTCCGAGAAACTGCAGGCGCCGGTTTAATGTCATTTTGTTGTGTTTCTTACTCTGAGCATAGTAATGTTGAGTGTGGATGTTGGCTAATACGGATGGATGGATCCAGATTTGACGTGGGCCTATGACAAACGTTGCCTTCGAAATAAAATTGCTTGGCATACTTATTACAGCATCATAGTGGCTCGAAATTTATATAGTTGTTCCAGTGGCGTTGTTTGTATCCAGCATCAAACCATTAGAAGAGGTGTCGAATTAAAAGACGTATTCATTCAAAAGAAAAAGTTCTGAAATACAGTACTTATAGACAAAAGGAGATTTTTGATGATTTTTTTAAAGAGGTCAACATCACTGAGTGAGAAAATTTAAGAGACAGAAGGTAGTGGTTTCACTTTAAGGACATTTTGTGACAATAAGGAGTGTTAAGGAGGAGTTCTCTTGAAGTGGCGCTATAGAAATGTTCGATTAGAAATTACAATTACAATTAATGACCATTATGTAATCCGAACCAAGGATGCAACTTTTCGACCGGAAATCGGACATTCGAGACCGGAAGTGATTGCGTCTCTGGCGGAAGTGGTCATTCGAATTAACGGACGACGTTACGTTTTAGCGAGAACTGAAATCGTCGCCATAGCAAGGAGAAGGTCTAAGTTCTCCCTTCCAAGCCATTTCACGTGGACGGGGAAAGCCGTCCAATGCTGACAGAGCTCGACTAAGAGATTTATTTAATTTATTCAGAAGTTGCTAGGGTTTATAATACAAGTAAATTGCTAAGAAGAGGTGTCTAAATGCTGAAAGAGTCGTCAGCAAAGAGAATTCTAAGGCTGCCGAGACCGAGAAACTGTAGTCGCCGATGATCATAAACCTATGTCACGTGATTTGCTGTGTTGCTTACTTTGAACATAATAGGAGTATGGCTCTAATTTTAAGATTATTATTATTCCAAAGTTTAACATCATCCTATGGCAGCAAAGGAAAATAGCTGAATGTCATTTATCCCGAAACGATGTTTGTAGCCCGCGTGAAACGATTAGAAGAGGTGTTTAACTTATAATTTTCGACGTTTGCATCCAAAAGCAAATTTATGCACGACATTATTTATAAAAATAATGTGACTTTTAGAAGAGGTGTCGATAACACAGCGTTAGAAGATTTAAGAGACAGAACTAATGGTAGTTTGTATGAGCGCCTCTTTAAGGTAACTACTCAGAAGCACTCCGGACTACATAGCAGAAGATCCATACGAAGTGGCTTGAGATGGATTTGAACCTGGAACATTCCGGTTGTAAATCAACGAACATGCCCCACCGCGCCCCACAAAAGACGTAGTGTTTTAAGCTTAACGACACTTTGTGATAATAGTAATGAAGCATTTATAGCATCATTCCTCCCCTCTTTCATCTAGACTTCAAACTGGCACCACTTGTCACCAATGCACTCTGCGATTAATCAATCAATTAATTAATTAATTAATTAATTAATTAATTAATTAATTAATTAATTAATTAATTAATTAATTAATTAATTAATTAATTAATACACGTATTTCACATAATTATGTATATGAAAACATCAACTATTATAATAATTTAATATTCTGCATAATTTCATAAACGATCAAGAGAAGAATTTCTCCAAAGAGTTCTTATCAATTAGAAGTTTCAAAAGTTATAGACTAATAAAATTATTTATAAGAGGTGTCCATGAAGCACTTGCTGACAAGACATCTAAAAGTGAGTGTGTTTGTCTGTTTGCTTGTGTGTGTATGTGCACTTGGTATAATGCCCCTTCAAGTTGACTACTTAGAGGCGCTCCAGACTGCAGAGCGAAAACGGCATCGGAGTTTCACGCCAATGCGCTTAGCAATTGCGAGTGAAAGACTTGCCCAAGGTCCATATACGGCGACAGAGAAGGAAGCACACATCGGTCTGTCTTTAGCAATCCTTTATGTTGGAACATCAAAGAAAATCAATCAATAAAATAATTTATTAATTATTAATTAAATAATTAATTAATTATTGCACGTATGTGTCTAAGAACATAAAGTATTATAATAATTTTAAATACTGCATTTGCTGACTGCTTAAAGAGGTCCTTTCGGTGATGTGTCTTCATTTAGATGTTTAGAAAATTTATAACCTGATTGAATTCTTTAGAAGAGGTGTCTGTGAAGCACTGGCTTAGAAGACAGCTAAAAGTGAGTTAGTAGTGGTCTAAGTTAGATACTGTGTGATAAGAAGATTACTTCAGTATCGACCACCTCCTTTGTCGAAACGTGGAATTGGCACTGCTTGGGTCTGTCCATCTATTACGAACACACGGAGGGGTCCCGGGATCGAACTGGAGTGTACGGCGGGGAACGGGGTCTCCGCAAAATGTACATAGACATCCTAAATATCCACATTAGCCTATTTATAACTCTGTAGCCTATATTATCCTAAATATTAGATTTGATTGAATTCTGTTCAAATTTAAACAGCGAGCCATAAAAGTTAACACACGTCGCGCTTCAATGTCAGAGACAAAGGACGCGCAGGCAAGATGGGGCACAACATTTGTTAAGAACGAACGAATGCATGAACGAGTGCATGAGTGCATGAGTGAATGAATGAACGAATAAACGAACGAACGAACGAACGAACGAATGAATGAATGAATGAACGAACGAACGAACGAACGAATGAATGAATGAATGAATGAATGAATGAATGAATGAATGAATGAATGAATGAAAGAATGAATGAATGTATTTCCCCGCAGGTTGCGTCTGCTGATTGCTGTAGAAGTATAGAATATATTTTTGTAAGGAGGATGATTCCAATTTGACCAGGGTCTATGACAACAGAGATCGTTACCCTGGACAGAAATTTGCTCGGCGTATTACAGCACTTATGAGCAAGTTACTAGACCATTATATATATATATATATATATATATATATATATATATATATATATATATATTTAACCCTCAGGCTACCACGCCATTTTTGTAACACTGACTACCAAGGGAGGGTGGTTACCACCCCCCCTTGATTTTGGGTTTGGTTTGAGATATCATAACTTGTAATACACCTATGGATTCAGCATTCATTTCTGCACAAAATGGTATATTTAGGTTTAAAATATATGAAAGCACCCCGAAGTTATGAATTTTTTACCGTAGGCACCCGTCGATTCCACAAAATGTATACTTTCGCATAAGCAAAATATTAGATTCTGTGTGTTTTAACACAATTTATTTCATTAAAAATAGTTTACATATAATAAAGTCCAATATTCAACTATAAAAACTAGTAATAAGTTAGTTTTAGTTACAATAAAAAGAGAAAAAACATGTAAAACATGCTGAAAAACGTTTACGCAGACTTATCGGTTTGCGTTGTAAAAAAACCCAACATTTTCACACATTTAAATTTATTTTGAGCACTTCCGGTCATCAAATATCAAATTAATTGGCATCAAAAATAGCCCTAAATGCCCTCTATAGAATGACATAATTTATTTCTCTTGAAAAATAAGTTATGAATAATTGTTAATAGGAAAAACATGAAAATTTTATGAAAATAAAACACCTTTATTTATATTTGAATTTATTTTGAGCACTTCCGGTTGTCAAAAGACAACTCCGTGACCATCAAAATTTAGCCCCACATTCCCTCTACAGAATGGTGTAATTGGTGTCTCTTCATGTCAGAAGACGGATAAGATACAGCCGATAATCTAAGGGGGGTGGTATCCACCCCCCCCTGGTGTATCGGGTATATCGGGTATAACTTTTGAATGGTATGGTATATCATCACACATTTTAGCTCAAAATGTGTGCAAATGAATCCTCTACAGCTACCTAAAACGTCAAAATTTTATTCCTAACGAAAAAGTTTGATTTGGGAAAACCCTAGGGGGGGTGGATACCACCCCCCCCTGGTAGCCCGAGGGATATATATATTTATATATATATATATATATATATTCTTTTTAAACGGAAGTTCAACGAATTTATAAACTGGAGAAATTCTTCAGAAGAGGTGTCTGTGAAGCATTGCTAATAAAATGAATTGTTCGCAGCACCGCATCTATTAGAAAAAAGACACTGACCGTACAATGACATATGCCGAGATGAAGAAATGAAGTCGCCAGCAGTTTGAACTCATCACTCATCAGGTTGTTTTCTTATTTTTCATCCATAAGAGAGGAGAGAATTCTAAAGCAGGCACTGGATTGGACTCCGCTGGGATGGGGAAGGGGTCGAGGAAGACCCAGAAAGACTTGGCGAAGCACGGTTACTCAGGATTTGGAAGGTGGCGGAATGACATGGGAGGGTGCTCGGATGGCTGCGGAAGACAGGATAACGTGGAGAGGCTGTGTCGCCCGATGCGCTACCAGTGCATGGAAGGACTAAATGCTAAGTAAGTGCGTAAGTTGTTGTCGATACCGCCATTGCTATTTATTCACAAAATTTAAAGTTCTTTGTATACTTAAAGATCGAAAAGATGCTTTAAAAGAGGTGTGTTTCCTATAAGCACCCTCGAATAGCATTAGTAGCGTCAGTTTAACTTTGCTGTGTGATAACAAATATCAATTATGGAGACATTGTCTTGAAATTTGATTCCCGTAAGTAGCTGATCTCGTGATCATATTAATCATTTTGTTCCTCGAGCTCGCACTTCTACAAGACAGCGCAGAGCCCTTCCTGCTATCTGGAATGGCCTGCCACTAACCTTGCGACTTATGCCAAGGTTAAATTCACATGCTTTTATAAGTCGCTCAAATCCTACTTTTTTAGCTGTGGCTGGGCTGGGAGCGCCTCTGAGTAGGTTTCCTGAAGAGGCGATATATAAATTCTGGAAATGAATTAATGAATGAATCTGGCTGATTTAATTAAGCGTTTTACCGAGTAATTTTTTTTCTTATTGCCAAAGCAAGAATTAAGTTACGGCAATAACCACGGTTTTAATATAATTATGGTTAGCTGAACAAAGGGTAGGCTATGTGGTGACACTTTTCGGGTGGCTGAATAAGAGAAACTTTAAAAGAGGTGTCTTCCAAATTATGTGCAGTTGGCTTTCAAACTGCGGCATACTATTTCTACAGCAAATGACAAATAAAATTAGTTTATCTTCTCTTTGACACATGTAATAATATTTTTTCTCTTGTTCATCTGATCGCTCCATTCAAGAATAAATAGAAAATTCATATTTATTAACAAAAAGAAAAACTTTTTTAAAATGCCACATTCCGAAAAAAATCACGCACGACTTCGCGTTTAAGCGAGAATTGAATGGTCGCCATAGCAACGATGAAATTTGTATGTGCACTTGTTATAGCGCCTCCTCAAGTTCACAACTCAGAGGCGCTCCAGACTACAGCGCGGACACTGAATCAGAGTTTCACGCCGAAGCGCTGAGCAATTGCGAGTGAAGGACTTGCCCGAGGTCCCTACGCGGCGACTTGAGGTGGATTCGAACCCTGCAACCCTCCGGCTGCAAGGCGGCGAACATACGTACGACGCCACCGCGACCCACAAAGTGTTCATAGAGTCTAATTACAAGACAAATGGCTTCAGACCGTCTTGCTTCTTTCTCTTTTCCAACTTCAGGGAAACTTCCTTCATTGCACTGCTGGATATTCAGAAAATATTAGGAGCGAGAAATGAAAACTCTTTTAAACCATTACCACACCGTTTTTATGCAAGCTACGTCTATTATGAATTAAAGCTGTATTACGGCAGAGAATAATTATTCTTTTAGAACAACTGATATAAGCCCTCGTCAAATCTGGATCCATCAATCACAATGATATATTTTAAACAATAACTAGTGTAGCATCAACGGCATGAAGGGTGGTCATCTCAAGTTCTCCCACCGAGCAGTATCCAACTCAGCACCACGCCTTTGGAATGATCTGCCTACTGAATTCCGATCCATTTCAGTTCCTCCACCATCATTACTAATCAGTCACCATCATCACCTTCCTCAAGCTCCTCTAGCCATCACACCTCGGGCTTTTCATTCGAAACTTAAGACACTTCTTTTAAGAACTCTTACCCTGTCTCATCTGATTCTCCACCCTCCAATTCCCGGCCCAGACGACACCCGCCTTAATAGCTGTTCCGCCCCTCTGATCCTATGGTAACTCGACCCGGACCACCTCGGACTACCCTCACGGAAAACCCTTCTAACTCAACGCAGCGCTCGTGAATAAGCTGGTGCCCCGCGCTTGGCTTTCGAGTAGCACTTTAGAAATGTTGAGTTTACGATTACGATTACGATGGTAAGCTATGAGTTCTTGAACAGACGAAGTTTCCAAGCTTTTTTGTTTTCGTGCGCTATACGGAGAAACCTCATGAGAAAGAGATGCCAGATTTTTCGCTAAATTGCGTAAAAAAGTAGCCCAAGCAGGTCGTGTCTGAGCTCAATGCTAAGAAAATGAAGTCGCTGGCACTTTGTCCGTTTCGCATTATAATTTCCATTGTCTAAAATGGCGCGCATCGTGATTACCGGAGAATCTTGTGGAAACAATTGTGAATACAAATTGCCCTTTTGTTGAGTGAGTATGTACTTATAAAGAGTTGTCAAAGTTTGAAAGAGGTGTTTAAGAATAGATATCATTATCAAAGATGACTTGTAATGTCTAGAGATATCATGGGAGGTGGCTGAAGAACTGGACAGGGATGAGTGGAGGAGATGCGTTGCACGATGTGCAGACCTGCACGGGAAGGACTAAGTAACTAAGTAAGTAAGCAGTCAGTTGAAATCTTTGCATGGCTGTTTTTAAGGAATTCTTAGAACTGCACAGCAGCACAACCTCTTCTTTTCTTTCCCATCCTTCGTGGTAAATTACTTCCAAATTACTTCTAATCGGAGGACATTGACCTGTTTAAGAATAGTTTTAACTGTATAAAAGTGCTTCTACAACTGCATTAATTCATTAAGAACTGCAGATTTTGTGTACAACTGCACGTCAAAGAAGCCTTGAATCTTTGTGTCTTGTTCGACCAGGAGCGCACATTTGCTCCTGACATTTCACCAACTTGCTCGAGACTGCTACTATCAACCGAGTCAGCTTCGCACAATTGTTCATTCACAAACATTCAGTTTTCTCTTGCCACCACATTTCAAAGGGAACGGGTGAAAATGCCACATTTTACCGACTTGCTACTATCAACCGCGTCAACTTCGCACAATTGCTCGTTCACTGACATAAAGTGATCTCTTCCCACCACATTTAAAAGGGAATGGGAAAAATGGCACATCCTTGCAGCGCTGGATGTTCAGAGAAATCTTGTGAGAACCAATCACAACGGCACGTGTCTGCCGAGACCGAGAAACTGATGCTGGACGTTGGCGCAACACAAACAGACCATGCTTTTCGCTCTACAGCCCGGCTAATTGGGCGAATCTCTAAATTTGCCTCTGTTTCATCTCACACAAGATATCATATGGCATCGTATACGCACGCAGACTCCCACAACACATCGAATGCACCATTGCTTCACTGACTGTGTGAGATCTGCAGCAGCTGTCCATT
This sequence comes from Lumbricus rubellus, assembly GCA_945859605.1. Taxonomy (NCBI): domain Eukaryota; kingdom Metazoa; phylum Annelida; class Clitellata; order Crassiclitellata; family Lumbricidae; genus Lumbricus; species Lumbricus rubellus. Next base: position 34,538,949 of record OX243821.1, read on the forward strand.
GTTTTTTGTTCTTGCTCGCAGAGCTTTTCGTTGTGCCTCAAGCGGTTGCTGTCATATAGTTTATGGATATGCTCTCGAGAGATGTATCAAAGTCTGATGAGGTTCAGTTAACCCTCGGGCTACCAAGGGGGGGGGGGTGGTATCCACCCCCCCCCCCTAGGTTTTTCCCAAATAAAACTTTTTTCGTTAGGAATAAAATTTTGACGTTTTAGGTGGCTGTAGAGGATTCATTTGCACACATTTTGAGCTAAAATGTGTGATGATATACCATACCATACCATTCAAAAGTTACACCCGATATACCCGAGGCACCAGGGGGGGGTGGATACCACCCCCCCTTAGATTATCGGCTGTATCTTATCCGTCCTTTGACATGAAGAGACACCAATTACACCATTCTGTAGAGGGAATGTGGGGCTACATTGTGGTGGTCACGGAGTTGTCATTTGACAACCGGAAGTGCTCAAAATAAATTAAAATATATAAAAAGGTGTTTTATTTTCATAAAATTTTCATGTTGTTCCTATTAAAAATTATTCATAATTTATTTTTTAAGAGAAATAAATTATGTCATTCTATAGAGGGCAATTAGGGCTATTTAGTGATACCAAATAATTTGACATTTGATGACCGGAAGTGCTTAAAATAAATTTAAATGTGTGAAAATGTTGGGTTTTTTTTACAACGCAAACCGATAAGTCTGCGTAAACGTTTTTCAGCATGTTTTACGTGTTTTTTCTCTTTTTATTGTAACTAAAACTAACTTATTACTAGTTTTTATAGTTGAATATTGGACTTTATTATATGTAACCTATTTTAAATTAAATAAATTATGTTAAAAACACACAGAATCTAATATTTTGCTTATGCGAAAGTATACATTTTGTGGAATCGACGGGTGCCTACGGTAAAAAATTCATAACTTTGGGGTGCTTTCATATATTTTAAACCTAAATATACCATTTTGTGCAGAAATGAATGCTGAATCCATAGGTGTATTACAAGTTATGATATCTCAAACCAAACCCAAAATCCAGGGGGGGTGGTAACCACCCCCCCCCCCTTGGTAGTCAGTGTTACAAAAAAAGCTTGGTAGCCTGAGGGTTAATGAATCTGAAAACATTAACTATTTTCCTTTGTTCATTAACTGCGTGTGTTACCTACTGCTGTCAGAATTCAATTGCAGGTAAATAGAAGATGCTTTCGTTTAAAAGTTCCATCTATTTATAGACAAATTGAATTATTTAGAAGAGGTGTGTATGAAGCACTGGCTAAGATGTTCTTGCTGTGAGTTAGTAGTAGTTTCAGTTAAGCGGCCAACACTGTGTGATAAGAAGGATCATTTTTAAGTATAACCAACCCTTCATCCAAGCGTGAGACTAGTATAAGAGGTTGTTACAGTTGACGAGCAATGTCGAGTTCCTAACTGACTGCAGGGTGGATAGGCGAATCTTGGGAAGCCTTGCATGATTATAATGGGAGAAGTGCATTAGACACCGGTTGCAGAAAATAACGTGAAGATGAACCGTATTTTCTTTCTTTAAAGTTATATAGTCACTAAGTAAGTAATCTGTCAATTGAAATCTTTGTGTCTTGTTCCTCACATTTCACCGACTTGCTCAAGACTTTTACTATCAACTAGCCTACTCTTTCGGACAACGCTTTCGACTCGATGCAGCGCTCGTGAATAAGCTGGTGCCCCGCGCTTGGCTTCGAGTAGCGCTTTAGAAGTTTGAGATCATGGTTACGATCACCATTGATATTAGGCCGATCAATAATGTTACGCGGTGATGAGGTTTAGTTATTATTATGTTTAAATTCACTTTAAAAAGGTGTACACATTACATTTCAGAATCTATCATGAAAACCTTTACTTACTGTTTAAAGAAAAGGTGTGAAACTGTAGGTGATCTGTCTGTCTGTCTGTCTGTATGTATGTTTGTTTGTCTGTCTGTTTGTCTTTCTGTCTATCTGTCAGTTAGTCAGTCTGTCAGTCTGTCAGTCTGTCTGTCTGTCTGTCTGTCTGTCTGTCTGTCTGTCTGTCTGTCTGTCTGTCTGTCTGTCTGTCTGTCTGTCAGTCACTAGATAGAAAGACTGACACTTATATCCTAAGCTTGATGGGCACTCAACAATTCCACGTATCATTGTGGACTAAACAAAGTTCATTGTTACTAGACATGTCTAAAGCAGCGACTGCTTCTCTAATCAAATCAAATCAAATCAAATCAAATCAAATCAAATCAATCAACCAATCAAACAAACAATCCATTAATTCATTTATAAACAGATTAATCATTTTCAATACAAGTGACGGCAAATGACAACCTATTGGACACCTGCATGAAATATTTCATGGACTCATAAGATTGTGAAGCTTTTCAGTTTTTACATAATCAACACTGAAGCCCGTGGCTGATACAGTGGATCGGGGGCGCGAATCCACCTCATGTCCATGATCATGATAGTCCATGCAATCTACATTTAGATCAAAAATACCGTCAACCTGGGCAAAATTGGCACACCCAAGCTTTCAAACGGTTTCCTGCTCAGAATTTGCTGCTGAATAACATATCAAAAATATAAAAAAACACCACGTAGTCACCTCCCCCCTCCAAAAAGGGGTACAAAATATGATGGTTTTTCGTGCTTCTTTGCATTGAATATCGGATTGCTAGTATAGTGGCCGGTTTAAAGATTGTTCACTTTGCGATGCAGGCATGGTATTTGGTACATTCTATGAACATGCCTTATGAAAAAGATTTGGCTATGAGGCCAATTAATTTTTGACCCCTGGTCCCAATGGCAGCCATTTTTCAAAATGGTTTGGTTTACAGATTTTAAGTTAATTCAGCTTACAGTAAAACCTGTAAAAAAGGTTACTGTCCTTCATTTGTGAACAATTTGCAACGGACGATGTGAAGGAGAAGAAAGTGTTGTAGAGTTTTAATGTTTCATAATGATGAAGGCCTATGTTCAAAAACAATATTTATAACCTGCATAAAATTATTATAAGAGGTGTCTAAAGTTCTGAATGTTCCCTGATGATTTCTGTTCGACGAAACTGTGCCATCAGAAAGATTGTTTATAGCGTCACCCTCCTACATTATCCAAGCTTTGGACTGGCACTGTGTGGCGCTAAGACATAGGCAACAGGTGCTGTATAGTTTAATATGCTTATACATCGGTCACATAATTTATGTACAGGCAAATAGGTTTCTTCGTGATTGTAATATTATGAAGAACATTTTATTTGTCTTAATTAAGACCTTCTTAAATAATGACCAACAAATTAAGCAGGCTAATAATCTAGATAGCAAATTGTCAATATTTGAAAAACGTATAAGCATTGACCACCTACAGTTGTTTGCAATCCGGGAAATTGGAGCTGAGCCATTTTAAAACATCGCATTTAATTTAAATCCATTCGACACCTTTTAAAAATGTTATAGCCAACAATAAGTAACCATCCTTTTCTGTGTAAATCACTCACGTTCTGGGCGCATGGTAACGTTACATTGCAATTCGAAAAAGCATATCAAAAAGTAAAGTTTGGGTGTAAATGAAAAAAGTCAAATCAAAAGTTTGTTGAACGACCGAACGGAAAAAATTCATATACAGTTCCCGAACTTGAAAGACATAGCAATCTGTATGCCCGTATGTCTGTCTGACTGTCTGTATGTCTGGCGGTCTGTTTGTTTCAAAGGTAAATTGAAAAGACAAATTTCATTAAGTCTAGCTAACACCGAAATTAGATTTAACGATAAAGTTAGAAATTTGTTCAAATGGTTCACAGCTCCATCTGTTCCGCTAATATGTGATCATCTATAAGAATGAGTACATTGATCACACACTGTCTATGGGAGGATGATACGGCGAAGGAGAGGACTGGCCACAAGCACCCGATGTAAAAAAAAGAAATATCTAGTATTTGACAACCATCAAATTGTTTTCTTAATTCGGTTGCCATTTCTTATAACTTCGAACCCGATGAAGTTGTCTTTTCTGCTCACCAATTATTGTAAAATCTTCGTCGGGCGTACGGTACTTATAGTGATAATGTAAAGCCTAAAGCAGGTGTGCAGAAAATTGGTTCGTCAAGCACAAGCACACACACATGACAGTAGTATTATAATAGTGTCAGTTTGGTTTCACTGTGTGAGAGGAAAGTTCGCCCTCCTCCTTCTCTTAGGCTTGGGATTAGCACTGGCAGTTTGCCAACAGTGACGGAGTCACCCACGTGCTTCATCGTGGATATACTGGGCATTTGCTATCCTTAGGTAAGAGTAGTAGAACCACGAATCTTCCGGCTACAAGGCAACGACGCCACCACTACACCACCGCGCCCACTAATTAATTATATTATAATTATTGATCATTAGGTGGTAGTAGTTGCAGTTTAACGCCACTGTGTGGTAACAAAGACCACTAGAGACGCCCTCCTTCTTTATTCACGCTTTTGACTGGCTCTGGTAGAGTGCAACAAGTAGCTTAGTTAAAATCATTAGGTGTTGCCGAGTATGTTATAATTATGTAATGGACTAGTTCCAGATATTTGACCACATAGATTACCACTGTATTAATAAATGAACTATCAACTTTAAAAAGGGTGTGCATGGATGAAGCTTATCGAGGTTGTTGAAAAACAAAATCTTTTAAAGATGACGGTATCTTCTATAATAATAATTATGTGCGAATAGTTGTTAGATTGCGGCATAGTAGGCTAATTATACAGCAAAATGGTTCATAGAAATATACCTGTCATTGTTTTCTTATTCATATCGTCGGGTAATACAACTTTACTCAGGGGCTGTGAACTGGTATTATACAAGCTTCAATGAATTTCTATCCGTTATGGGCGCTCTTCTTATACATGGACTTTATACCGGAAGTTTCGACTTTTCGACCGGAAGTCCGACATTTGAGACCGGAAGTGATTGCGTTTAAGGCGGAAGTGGTCATCAAATTCACGGACGACGTCACGTTTGAGCGAGAACTGATTATCGTCGCCATAGCAACGATGAGGTGGGTTATGGTGTCTAGCTTCTTTCCGTCCGTTTCATTTGAAATGGCGGTTGAAAGAAAGACTAATGTTGATATCGAATGAATTAAAAATGGTCTTAATTTCGACACCGAGCAACTTATCCGCCCATCAAGTATTAATTGTAAATTTTCCAAAAACGCTATTTATAATCTGCATAAAATTATTATAAGAGGTGTCTAAATTAAACGACGCTTGCATTCAAAAATCAAGTTATGTACGAAATCATTCATAGACAATAATACAAGAGACAGATGGAAGTGGTTTCATTTTAAAACACTTCTTGATGATAAGGATCGTTATAGCATCGCCTTCCTTCTTTATCCAGACCTGAGACTGGCACTGGCTGTCATCGAGGCACGGAAGTTAAGTACGGAAGTTTTAAGTAGCAAACAAATAATTATTTATAGTCAAAAACAGTCGTAGTAAAGAGGAGGCAGATAAGCAAATGTGTACGCACGGTTACACACACACACACACACACACACACACACACACACACACACACACACACACACACACACACACACACACACACACACACACACACACACACACACACACACACACACACACACACACACACACACACACACTCATATATATATATATATATATATATATATATATATATATATACGGTTAGGGGTCATCAGTGTATGCGGATTTGTAGGAGAGGAGAGGTTAGAAAATAGATTTTCTGGTCGTAATACTAGGCATAGAACTGGCACTAAGACACTGACGACGTTCAATGGCAGAAGTTTTTTACATGTTTAAGAATCAATCTCGTGATTTATAGTCCGAGGTTTCTTCTTTAATTGTGAAATGCCAAACACAATTCTGTATAAGCAACGGTCTTTGTTGCCGTAAGCCGTTGCTAAAACAATGGCCAAAAGCTCGAGCATTTTGACAATTTAGATAGCTGATAGTCTCAAGTTCAATTATTATAGGATGTAAATTATTTGCTGCGCAACAGCGAGAGCACAATTCTTCTTCTTTGGTTCTCTGCCGTCAGGCAGGTTCATATGTCCAATGACGCCACGCATATCTGTTCTGTGCATCCATCTTTAGCCCTCTGTAACCGTCCTTTGTCATCATCCAGTCCAGTAGCATTGTTCTTGGTCTTCCTCTTGTCTTTTTCCCCTCCATTCTTCCTTCGATGATATCCCGTACTATGGTGTCACTCCTCATGATGTGTCCAATCCAGTTTCTCTGTCGCCTCCGTATTGTCTCCATCATTGATCGTTCCTCTCCCACCATCTGCAGTATTTCTTCGTTTGTCTTGTGTTCCATCCAGCTGACACGCTTCATTCTTCGCCAAATCCACATTTCGAAAGCCTCCAATCTTCTTATGTCATCCTTTCTCATTGTCCATGTTTCTGACCCATACAGGACCACACTCCACACCAGCGTCTTGACCATCCTCTTTTTAAGGCTCATATTTAGTTTTCCTCTGAGGAGTTCCCCTCTTTTGTTGAATGCGTCTTTTCCCATGGCTATTCTTCTTTTTATTTCTATATGGCATCTTGCATCATCTGTGACCATACTTCCTAGGTAGCAGAATTTCTCTACCTGTTCTATTTCCTCTCCGTTTACTGTGATCTTAAGAATTGCTTCCTTTCCTCCTTTGCTTATCCTCATAGTCTTTGTCTTTTTGATGTTTATTTTCATGTCGTATTCTGTCGATATCATGTTCAGTCGATCCATCATTCTTTGTAATCCTTCTTGAGTGCCTGCCAACATTGCCTGATCGTCCGCAAACCTCAGAGCTTTTATCAGTCTTCCTCCTACCTTTATCCCCTCATTCACTTCTTCCAGTGTTTCTCTTACAATTTCTTCTATATAGATATTAAACAATATTGGGGATAGTGGGCATCCTTGCCTCACACCTCTTCCTATCTTTCCTGGTTCCGAGTATTCACCATCAATTCTTATTTTCACCTTCTGTCCCATATATAGATTACCTATCAATCTCCTTTCCTGCCATTCCACTCCTATTCGTCTTAACGCACTCATCAGCTTCTTCCAATCGACCCTGTCAAATGCTTTTTCATAGTCAACGTAGCATATGAATATGTCCTGTCCATGCTGGATGCTTCTTTCTGTTAGAATTCTCAGTGCTGCAATCGCGTCTCTTGTTCCTCTTCCCTTTCTGAAGCCAAATTGATCCTCTCCAATGCATTTATCATTTTCTGCTCTTGCCTGTAGTCTTTTCGTGATAACTCTTAGTAGAATCTTTGATGTATGGGTAAGGAGACTTATAGTGCGGTGGTCCTCGCATGTTGTTGCGTTTGGCTTTTTCTTGATTGGAATCATTATTGTTTGCATGAAGTCTTCTGGCCACTCTCCAGTATTGTAGATGTCCTGGCACAGCCGCACCAGTTCTCCCATTGCCTTCTCTCCTAGGTTCCTCAGTATCTCAATGGGGATGTTATCTATTCCCTCTGCCTTGTTGTTTTTCATATCACTGATTGCAGCCATGATCTCCTCTTTGAGCACCTCCATTCCTCTGTCATTTCCATTCTGTGCTTGTGCCTGTTCCTCTTCCTCGTTCTCCAGGCTACTGTTTCCCATGTATAACTCTTCCACGTATTCCTTCCATCGACTCCTTATCTCATCTGGGTCCTCCAGTAGCTTGCCGTCTTTGTTCTTGATTGCATTTCCTCTATCCATATTCGGCTTCTTTCCCAGTGACTTGATTCTGCTGTAAACTAGGTCGTGTCGTCCTTTTTCCTGAAGCATTTCCATCTCTTTGCATCTCTCCTCCCACCATTCCTCTTTTGCTTTATCCGTTGTTCTCCTTAATTGGTTGTTCAGTCTTTTGTACTCTTTCTTTGCTTCTTCGGTACTCTGATGCTTCCATTTTCTTCTTTCTTCCATATCCTCTAGCATCTTCGGTGTTACCCATGGCTTACGAGGTTCTGCACCCGTCTGAAATCCCACAATCTTTGTCGTCTCACTAATCACAATCTCCTTTAGGTTCCTCCATCTAACTTCTGTTGTTACGTCCGAACTTGACTCCTCTACCCTTTCCTCTATTCTTTCTGACAGTTCGTTACTTTTCGTCTTCATATTTTCCTTATCCCACTTCCTTTTAGCTATCCTTTTCTTTTTGACAAACTTAAGTTGCAGGTTCACTGTCATGGCCACAAGATTATGGTCTGTATCCGCATCAGCTCCCGGCAGGGTTCTTGAGTTCTTTACGCTGTTTCTGTATCTTTCTCTGACCATGATGTAATCTATTTGATACCTTTCCCTATCACCTGGTGCCTTCCATGTATATCTGCGCCTTTTCTCCTGTTGGAACCATGTGTTTGTCACTACCAGTTTTTGTCCTTTGCAGAATTCCACCAGCTTTTCTCAATTCACACTGCAGAAAAGAAAGCTTACTTATATACAATCTTGATGACATTAAAAAGGTGTTCTAAATTGTCAGAGGACACTAACCTTTTTCTTTGTGTCTTTTTTCTGGAATAGCTTCCCGTTAGACGCCGGGACTAAGTGTCCGAGATTAACTGTCACGCTACTATATAATTATATATATATATATATATATATATATATATATATATATATAATACGGTTAGGGGTCATCAGTGTATTTATATATATATATATATTAACGATCCTTGTTGTCTTAAGCCCTTCTTAAATAATGGCCAACAATTTAAGCATTCTAATATTTTAGATCACATGTAGTCAAAATTTAAAAACCTACAAGTATTGGCCACCCATAACATATAGAAGTTGCAATCTATGAGTGCTAATCCCAAGCCTGGAAATTGTAGCAGAGCGACTTTTATTCTTTGTGATTAATTAAAAACCTTCGATACCTTTTTAAAGCGTAAAAGACATCTATAAATAACTAGCCTCATCGGATAAATCACTTTTGTTCTCACACTACATGATACAGCAGGTGCCGTAAGAAATTTGAAAAGGTAAATCAAAAAGTAAAGTTTGGGTGTAAATGAAAAAGTCATTTCAAAAGTGTTTTTAAAAGGTAAATTACATAATATCACTACAACGGTAAATTGAAAAGCTATTAAGTCTACCGAAATCAGATTTAACTGTAAAGTTAGAAATTTTTTCAAATGGTTCGCATTTCCATGTGCTCCGCTAATCCATGGTCATCTATAAGTTTGTGTGTGTATGTTTGTTTGTATGTGCACTTGTTATAGCTCTTTCTCGCTACTCAGAGGCGCTCTCGAATGCAGAACGGACACTGCATCGAAGTTTCACGCCGAAGCGCAGAGAAATTGCGGGTGAAGGACTTGCCCAAGGTCCCTACGCGGTGGCTTAAGGGTTGATTCCAACCTCGAACCTTCCAGCTCCAAGGCAACGACGCCACCACTACACCACAGCGCCACACAAAGAATGTATATACATTTACGAGACACTGTCATGGAGAAGATGATACGGCGAAGGAGAGGACTGGCCACACGCAAAAATGTAGCAAAAATGAAATATCCAGTACTTGACAAGCATTAGGTTGTTTCTTATTTCGGTTGTCATTTGTTAACGTCGAACCCGATGTAGGCCTACCTACCATACAGCGTAGATCAACAATTGTAAAATTCTTTGTCTGACCTACTTATAAAGACAATGTAACACTTAAAAAGGTGTGTAGAGAATCGCTCCGTCTAATTCGGTTGTCATTAATTTTGTTAACATCCAACCCGATGAAGTTATCTTTTCTCATAACGCCCAATGAACGGTCACCAATTGTAAAATCTTCGTCTGGACTACTTATAAAGATAATGTTATACTTTAAAAAGGTGTATAAATAATTGATCTTCGTCTAGCACAAACACACGCACATATCATTTAGTTTGGTGTCAGTTTAACTTCACTGTGTGAGAGTAAAGTTCAGTAGCGACGCCCTCCTCCTTCACTTATGCTTTGGACTAGCACTGGCAGAGTGCCAACAGTGGCGGAGTCACCCACGTGCTTCATCGTGGATATACTCGTTTGCTGGTCCCAGATGTTGGAAGTCTTCCACCGGACATTAGATTGGTTGTCTCTGTCAAATTAAAGCTTTACCTGATCTACTTCAATCGATCGATCAATCAGTCAATCAATCAATTTATTGAGCCAAGAAGAATGCAAAATAACATCACGTAAAACTAAACAAGAAATCTCCACAAATGGAAACCCCGCTGCTTAGGACAACTTTCTGGTGCTAGGTGGTTGACAGATTAACTACGATATGCGTAGGTATCTTGTGACGTCTACATGTATTATATATATTAATAGTCCATTATTGCAATAGCTAGTGATGCAATATGCTGAACATAATTATAGGCGAAGCAGGTCTTGTCTGAAGTCATACGCCGATGCAAAGAAAATGAAGTCGCTCTAATTTCCATTCTAATGACGCATTGATGTTAATGGAGAATCGTGTCGTCGAACCACCCTTTGGTTGCGTGATCTTAGTCTTACTTATGAATAAATTATAGAGCTTAAAAGTGGTGTCTAAAGAATGAACGTGTTCAATGCACACAAACACACGTACCTATGCACATAAACACGTAAGCACAAACACAGACAAAGACAAACGTCCGCGTATTTCTTAATGAAACAAGACACATCTGATCAAAATCTCACTCGAATCTACGTTCAAGTGAGAACTGAAAATGGTCGCTAATTATTATTATTATTATTTTTGACTTTTATATATTGCGCAACTTCACGGTAAGCTACGCAGAAGCGCTCCCATTCCAACATCGGCTAAATAAAACAGTTTTTAAGTGAGAAATAAACATAGTGGTGTGGCCTCTAGGCACAAGACGGAGTGCAACATGGAGTCCATTCCAGGTTCTAGGGCCAGCCGCTGAGAAAGAGCGCCGCTGCATTATAGCAGTTCGAGAACGAGGGGCCAATGCAACGACGAAGTGTCTAGCCTCAAGCCCACAGGTCTTCCACTCTACTTCTGTTTGTCTTCCCATCCAAATGGATGGGGAAACGACACATCCTTGTAACGTTGCATGTTCAGAGATTTCTGTGAGAGCCAATATTACAAGTTTATAACGGAACTTGCTCTTCTTTGTATGTGCACTTGTTATAGCGCCCCTTAAAGCTTTCGCTACTCAGTGGCGCTCCCGAATGCAGAGCGGACACTGCATCGAAGTTTCAAGAGTTTCTGACTCTGGCGCAAGAGAAATAGCTTCGCAGCTCTACAGCCTTGCTAGTTGGGCAAATCTGAAAAATTGTGCCTCTGCTTCATTTTACATGCATTGTTCGGGAGTTAATTCATTCATTCATTCATTCATTCATTTCGTGAATTTATATAGCGCTTCTTCAAGAAACTACTCAGAGGCGCTCCCAGTCCAGCCACAGCTAAAATAATAGGTTTTGAGCGACTTATAAAAAGCAGGTGAATTTAGTCTAGGCATAAGTCGCAAGTTTAGTGGGAGGCCATTCCAGATAGCGGGACCCACAGAAGAAAAGGCTCGGCGCTGTCTTGTAGAAGTGCGAGCTCGAGGAACCAAAAGCTCCCCCGTTGTCGTAGAGCGAAGAGCTCGACGGGCTGCAAGGTCAGAGACAGGTCGACAAAGAATAGACAGGTATGATGGAGCACAATCAGTAAGGCAACGCCAGACAAGTGCAGCAACTCGGTAGGAGATGCGCTGTGAAACAGGGAGCCAGTGAAGAACATCATGCATATAAGCAGAGACGGGGGCATATTTAGGAATGCGGCCAATGAGGCGAGCAGCCGAACGAAGAACTCGTTCAAGGCGCCCAATTAGTCCAAGTGGCAGACCCATGAGTACCGAACTGCAGTGATCAATTCTACTGGTGACAAAGGCATGGACAAGTGTCAGAGTAGCACTATGAGAGAGAGATCTTGAGACAACTCAATTGTCTGAGGGGTGGGTGTCATGCTATAACGACCACACTGACTAAATGGTTGTCAGTGCTTTATCGTAGCAAGGACCTTTCCCGTCATCGAAAGCATTCGAAGAATAATTGCTGAACGACTAGATTGCATAGAATGAAAGCTAATGGCGTTCGATCACTTACACAATATGGATTTTTCATTTAATACATAACATTTGTCAAAACGTATTAACGGTGTTTAAAGAGTGCGCTAATAATATATTAGCCTGGTAAAGGGATACAATTTCAAACATCGCCTTCAATTTATATAACCAACACCTTTTCTAATGATATAAGTCAGACAACAAATACTTAGAATCGCCAAGCTAATTGTTCGCACAGTCTTCTCGAAAATTTAATAATAACGACGGTGGTGTAAGATAATTTATGGATCTAAATAACTAATTAGTCACCTTATTGTTTTCTTAAAGCGAGAATGAAACGCTATGCAAGTGTCACACGATATTGCAATTTGCAAATAGTAAAGTTGAATTGTAAAGTTTAGAAATAAATAGAAAAGTCAATTCAAAAGGTGGTTCAAAAAGTAAACTCAGTTGATCACTTCAAAGGGTAGGTGATAGATCGAGATTAGATTTAATTAATAAGTCAGAAACTTGTTTAACCAGTTCACATTCACACCTGTTCCATAAACCCATAAACTGACGGTAATACTGTCATTGGGAAGATCATACGGCGAAGGAGAGGACTGGGCGGCCACACGCTCTCTCGTGTAGTATTCGAAAGCGTGAAAATGAAGACGTAAGCGCTTCATTATAATACCCATCAGGCAGTTTTATAATTTTTATTATTTACGTTGCTCCAGCTTTGAAATCGCATGCAACATTTCTAGCCCAGGAATTATAGAATTCTTCGTTTACTTAAAGCAAGAATGTAACACTTAAAAGAGGTGTGTACAAACTTGGTCTTCGTCTAACTGTTCTAACACAACTTACACAAGCACACGAACATAACATTAGTAAGCTTATAGGCATAGTTTCAGTTTAGCTTCATTGTGTGATAGCAAAGATCATTAGCGACGCCTGCTTCCTTCACCTATGCTTGTTATTAGCTCTGGCAGAGTGACAACAGTGACGGAGTTACCTATTAACACTCGAGTGCCCAAGGTATTTTTTGGTACACGAAGGCCCAAGGGGGGGGGGCCCGCGCGGACCCCAGCGTTTTATGTTAATATCTTAGGAAGGGATTGGAATATCGTCACAGAATTTAGTTCTATGTGATCCCAAATGAATTTCCAATCGATTAGTGTATCTTATATGACAATAACACCACCTGGTGTTAAATAATAGTGTAAAATCTCGTGATACACATTTTACGCTTGCTTGCGTTATTGACCAAAGGATGCCCAGCGTTTTCATGCCAATATCTTGAGAAGGGATTGGAATATCGTTATAGAATTTATTTCAATGTAATCCCAAATGAATTTGCAATCGATTGATGTATCTCATAGCACAATAACACCACCTGGTGTAAACTAATAGTGTAAACATCTCGTAATACATATGTTATGCTTGCATGCTTGCGTTATTCATCGAAGGAAAGCCTATACGTCCGGCGCGGACCCCAGCGTGTTCATGTTAATATCTTGAGAAGGGATTGGAATATCGTTATATAATTTAGTTGTAAGTAATCCCAACTAAATTTGCAATCGATTGATATATATTGTATCACAATAGCACCACCTGGTATAAAATAATAGTTATTGACCAGTAACCATGCGCTTGTATGAATATCAGCCGCATATCATGGGGTATACCCTTAGTATATGCTGTAGTTGTGGGGTGCAGGGTTGGACAATACTCACGCAAAATATACCATTCTATGCCCAAATGGTTGGTCTAGGAATACCTAAAAGCATTTATGCAGATCCCTAGCCTTTAAAAAGTTATCCGGGGAAAACAGGCCTGGGGTCCGGTCGGACCCCCCCCCCTTGGGCACTCGAGGGTTAACTGAAAAAAATAAATTCTTCTACAATTTTTGGACCATGATAATTACTAACCTCCACGATAGTTAAGATTTGGTCTGGCACCGCTTCATTCTCGTGTGTGGCTGATCTTGTGGGGCTCGGTAGCGCAATGGATAACACGCTGTTGGGCGGGTTTGATTTGCAGGCTGCTATTGGCGCCAAAGCGTTCAATTCAGTTGGTAGTTAACTTTAATTGAGATTACTGCATAACTTGTAAATGTAAAGCGCTGTGCGTCTTGCAGGCGTTTCATTACAGAAAAGATTATTATCAAATCTGGTCAATAAAATTAATTGATCATGAGTTGTTACTGGGTATGCCTATGTTTATTATATATTATTATTATACCTGTGGTAGTTTGAGACTCGGCAGAGTTGAATTAGCTTGACTCCGTTAACAAAGCTTTAGTAAAATTATTTTCAGCTTAAGAAAGGTGTGAGTAGGAGGATTCTGATTTGACAAGGGTCTATGACAACAATTACCGTTACCCTCGAAAAAATTTGTTCGGCATACCTTTTTTACTTGGTAAAAGCCGACAATAAAGAACCAGCTTCATCCGTGTGAATCAACTTTTTGCAAGCGTTGCGTCGACACTAAAATAATGGCACTAGATGCCGCAAGCAATTTGAAAAAGATAATTAACACTTGAGTGCCCAAGGTAATTTTTGGTACACGAAAGCCCAAGGAGGGGGTCCGCGCGGACCCCAGCGTTTTCATGCTAATTTATAGAGAATTTGGTTCTATGTATTCCCAAATGAATTTGCAATCGATTGATGTATCTTATGTTACAATTGAACCACCTGGTGTAAAATAATAGTGTAAAAATCTCGTGACACAATTTATGCTTGCCTGCGTTATTTACCGAAGGAAGCCTATACGCGTGTACGAATATCAACCGCATATCTTACGGTACCATTAGTATATGCTGTGATTGTGGGGTGCAGGGTAGGACAATACTCACTCAAAATTTAACCATTCTGTGCCCAAATGGTTGGTCTAAGAATACCTAAAGGCAATTGCGATTTTTCGTATACAAGCCGAACTTACACGGGCAAAGTACACAATGGATGGGTTGAAAACAGATATGTGCTCGTGATAATCGCCTGTTTAGTTGATAATTGATCATAGAAGAATAGTTTAACTCAAATTAATGTTTTCCATTTGATATCGCGACTTGAAAATAAAAATATGTGTTGGGGTTTGTCAGACCCCACCTCACCTCTAACGTTACAATGCGTCACCTCACCTCCAACGGGTTGGTCATGAGAATACTAACGCTCTCGTGAGACCGAGAAACTCAAGTCGCCGTTGACCATAAATCGATGTCATATTTTTTATTATGACTTGCTTTGTTGCTTTGTTGCTTTCTCTGAACAATATTTTTTATTGTGGATAATGGCTAGAAAGGATCACCAAAAACATTTAATTCAAAAACGACTTTTATAGCAATTGTAAAATTATTACAAGAGGTGTCTAAATTGCGAGACTGATACATTCAAATGCCATATATATATATATATATATATATATATATATATATATATATATATATATTTATATATATATATATTTATAATAAAAATGCGGAGATGTCCATTGCACTGCAAAAGAAGATTTGAAAAACAGATGTCACTCTTATGAACTTGGGACATATATTATTTGGCATTGTCATCCCTGGACATCCATTTCATGATATGCAGGAAGAACTAAAATCAAATCCTTTGCTCACAATTACTCAGGGATTTCTGCAATTTAAAACAGCAGAGCTTCATAATTACGGAGGACGCGAAGAAAAAGAGAGAGTTGTGGAGTTCCAAACGTTTCTTTATTGTTTCTGTTCTACGAAACTGTGCTTTCAGAAATATTATTAGTTTTAGAGTCGCCCTCCTGTTCTAATACACAAGCAATAAGTGTTATATAGATTTATATGCTATACAATTATTATACATCCAGAGATAAATAGGTTTCTTCTTGATTGCAATATTATGCCAGACATATTTTACGGTTTGGATCTTTTTTGTGTTTAGAACTTCTTAAATAATGGGCAACCAGTTAAACATTCCAATATTTTAAGATTACAAATCGTTAACATTTGTGAAAAAACCGTACAAGTATTGTTACAGTAGGCTATTGACCACCTGGCACTTACAGTAGTTGAAATGCGTGTTATCTTCACATTACATTATTTTGTTGTTGTTTTTAAAGTTCATCGACATGTATCTGGGTGCGGTGTGTCATCCTGATTTGCCTAATTAAGCGAGGATTATTAGTGACAGTCACAAGCCCGGAAATTGGACCAGAGCGATTTTTATCATCGCAATTAATTGAAATCCCTATAACACCTTTTTAAAGTTTAAACAGACAATAATAAACACCCAGCCTCTCTGTTTTAACTTAATTATTACATCATCTCCAGAGCATAAAAATTGTCTGGAATGGAATAGGAACCGTGCTAGAACCAGGAGCGCTTCTGAGTAACCTATTAGAAGAAACGCAATATAAATTATTGAATAACTGAGCGATTTAGTGCATATTAGACGTTATACCGCATCCAGATTCAGATTACATGAAAATATTTTGTTTATCAACTCCGCCAATGCTTGTGTTTTGGGAGTGCAAATCCCAATCCTGGATATGGAGCAATGCGACTTTAAACATTGCAGTCAATTGTAAATAGGTTCGACACTTTTTAAAGTGTTACGGTCAACAATAGAATAATAATTTATATCGTGCGTTTAAATAACTTTCCAAATAAAGTGACATTAAATAGTTATCGCTGCCGTTAAACAACGTAAATCAAAAAGCTAAAGTTCTCGATGTCATAAACAATATAAGTAATCCAAAGCACTTTAGTCAATAAATAAGATAAGATAACATATGATTAGATAAGATAAGATAAGATAAGATAAGAATATTCTTTAATATACTAATTGCTATCCGCATTTTGGTGTACTGTACAGACATGGTATAATAAACAAACGTACATAATTTCTAGATCCAATCAATGTCGAATGTTTTAAAATAGCAAAAAATCCTAAGTCCAAAATCCAATAAAAAATTATTTAAAATCAAACTTGTGTTCTTTTAATGACCAACAATTTATGCTGCACTTTGGCTTATGTGGTGTGAAATTAAAATATGATAAAGCATTCTCATCAAAAAAGATTTCCTAGTTAGATGATTCGGTCATGTAGTCTTGGCCTCAATATTTGAATAGCGTCGTTGATTGTTACACACCTCTTAAAAAGTATCCATTCGCCTTACAATTTGAGCACGGTCAAATTTTTTATCGTACTAGTTTAAATAGCATTAGCCAAATGTCTCAGATTAACGACAATATCATAACCATGATAAAAAAAAGATTGACCTCATCTTTAGGCCTATCCTTGCGTGGATCTGGCGCTCTCTGAGTGCAAACTGCGGTGGAGTTAATTTTATGACATGTTACAGATCCAAAAGCATGATCTCACTCTCCTTTCTGAAAAATTCCTGCTGTTTTCCATCTCTTGAAATGTGGAAGGTCCATCTGGCTGGAATAGCTTCCCGTAGGACACGCGCCAATGCTTTAAAGCCTCCTTGTGACTTTTCGCATATCCGTGGTTGAACTGGGAGGCCTTCTTGAAGGGGCGCTTTAACAAGTTAGAACCTTGTTCGAAGAGTTCATATTTCCACCGGCTCCACTGATTCATATCACCATGTGGGGCACGGTGGTTTAGTGGTGGCGTCGTTGCATTGGAGCCGGAAGGTTCGAGGTTCGAATCCACCTCAAGTCGCCGCGTAGGGACCTTGGGCAAGTCCTTCACTCACAATTGCTCAGTGCTTCGCGGTGAAACTCCGATGCAGTGTCCGCTCTCCGTTCGGGAGCGCCTCTGAATAAAAAGAGAGATTGAAGGTACGCTATATATATGACAAGTGCACATACAAACAAAATAATATGCCAAGATGAAGACATAAAGCATTACAAATCCATCAGGTTGTTTTCTTGTTTAGGTTGCCCTGCCGTAATTATGAAAGTCCAACGGTCGTGTCCATGCAAAATGTTAAAATTCTTTGTTTACTTAAAGAGCGAAAAGATGCTTTTAAAAGAGGTGTGTATTAGATCGGTTCCCTCTAATGCAAACACAAGCACAAGCACACAGCATTGGTAGTTTTAGTTTAACTTCAATGGTGAGTGGTGACGACCTTCTTCTCCACATTGTCTTGTAATTATTGGCACTGGCAGAATGCCGACATTGGCGGATTTATCCATGTACTTCATCTCTGTAACTGCATACAAATAACTTTTAAACCATTTTTGGATCACCATGATTGCTACCATTCGCGATATTGAACACTTTGGTGTGGCAACTTTCCATTCCCGTAAGTAGTTGATCACGTGATCATCTTAATCATTTTGTTTCTCGAGCTCGCACTTCTACCAGACAGCGCCGAGCCTTTCTTATTGAGGGTCCTGCTATCTTGAATGGATTGCCACTAACCTTGCGACTTAATATGCCTAGGTTAAATTCACATGCTTTTTTATAGTCGCTTAAATCATATTTTTTAGCTGTGGCAGGGTTGGGAGCGCCTCTGAGTAGGTTTCTTTAAAAATCCCTATTTAAGTTCTCGAAATGTATGAATGAATCTGGCTGATTTAATTAAGGGTGTTACCGAGTAATTTTTTTTCTTATTGCCAAAGCAAGAATTAAGTTACGGCTATAACCACGGAATTAATATAATTATGGTTAGCTGAAAAAAGGGTAGGCACTTTTTGGGTGGTTGAATAAGAAAAACTTTAAAAGAGGTGTCTTCCAAATAATCTGCAGTTAGCTTTCAGACTATTTCTACTAACAGCAAATGACACCTAATTACTATCTCTTCTCTTTGATAATTGTTTCTCTTGTTCATCTGGTCGATTCATTAGAGAATAAATAAATAATCTTATTTTAATTATAATAACCGAATTTTAATAACCGAATGAAACCCGTTTTAAATGTCACATTTGAACCAAATCACGCACGACCCCGCGTTTAAGCGAGAATTGAATGGTCGCCATAGCAACGATGAAGTTTGTATGCGCACTTGTTATAGCGCCTCATCAAGTTCACAACTCAGAGGCGCTCCCGACTACAGCTCGGAAACTGAATCGGAGTTTCACGCCGAAGCGCTGAGCAAATACGAGTGAAAGACTTGCCCAAGGTCCCTAAGTGATGACTTCAGGTGGATTCGAACCTGCAACCCTCCGGCTGCAAGGCGGCGTTACCTACTACGCCACAGCGCCCCACAAAGTGCTCATGAAGTCTAGTTACAAAACGAATGGCTTCAGACCGTCTTTCTTTCTTTTCTTGTCCCACTTCAGGGGTAGAAGGAAACTCCAGCGCTCGTGAATAAGCTGGTGCCCCGAGCTTGGCTTTGGAGTAGCACTTTAGAAATTTTGAGTTTACGATAACGATTACGATGGTAAGCTATGAGTTAGTTCTTGAACAGACGGAGTTTCCAAACTTTTGTTTTCGTGCGCTAGACAGAGAAACCTCGTAAGAAAGGGATGCCAGATTTCGCTAAATTTCGTCAAAAAGTAGCCCAATGAAGTCGTATCTAAGCTCAATGCTAAGAAAATGAAGTCGCTGGCACTTTGTCTGTCTCGCGTTGTAATTTCCATTGTCTAGACTCTAGACTCTAATGGGGCATCGTGGTTACCGGAGAAAACATCACCCTCAGTGGCTGAAAAGGATTACACTTCTGCTACGTGAGCGTATACTCTTATAAAGAGTAGTAAAAGCTTGAAAAGGTGTTAAAGAATTAATATCACTATCAAAGATGACTTCAAATCTCTGGAGATGTCTGTTTGTATGTGCACTTGCTCTCTCTCTACTCAGAGGCGCTCCCGAATGCAGAGCGGAAACTGCATCGGAGTTTCACGCCAAAGCGCTGAGGTATTTTCAGAAGATCAAAAAGCAAATTGGAAACGTAAGTTATTAATTCTTTCCTTCTTTAGGTTAGCTGCCTCTCGGAAGGTCCAGATGCCCAACGACGCCACCCTTCTCGCTGTTGTGCTTTTTCTGTTAGTTTTGATATCCCTCCTATGCATCACCCAGTCCAAGAGCTTTACGCTAGGTCTTCCTCTTCCCCTCCTCCTCTCCATTTTGCCTTTCTCTAATTAGAGATTAACCCTCGGAGGCTAACCTGGGGTGTTTTTTTCACCCCACTGTCAGTATTTGCCCTGAAATTTTTTACTGCTTTACAATTATGCCAAGCGCTTTTGTGTATCTGTTCATAGATGATTTTGGCTTAATTCCACATTGTTTCTAGTTTTTATATCGAATGCACGGTCACGTGACTGAAGTCATACAATGGCCATTGTTACTAATAATGTATTTTGTGTTGAAGAAGTTTCGACGGTTATCAGCAGCCAAATAAATTGAATGCCGCTAAACTGATATCATAATTGATATCAACGCATTGAAAATGATGATAGTGATGAGGATAATGTAGAGTTTGTTGATTGTAATGATGTCACAGAGTCAGATACTGTTGAAGTCGATGATGTCATAGACCTAGCCTACGTGTTGCAACTTTGTATGTGAAAAGAATGTAACAAGGAGGTACTCTTGTATAGATGACCGTAGACTCGACGATTGTGCTGATATTTTGACTTAGGTAGGTTTCATAGATTGTAAAATCTATGCTGAACTTGAATTAAGAGCAGTTGTTGATCAAAGATGGTCTAATTTTATATCATAGGCCTCAAATGGTGTGGGGTGAAAAATATACCCCAGGTTATCCAATATGTGATTTTTTATAGGTTAGCCTCCGAGGGTTAAATCTAATAAGTTGTAAAATTTATCAGAGAGCCAACAGCTCCATCTACGCCACTTTTCCATGTCTCCATTAATAATGAGCACAAAGACTGTACACTGTCGTTGGAATGAAGAGAGGACTGGCCACACACCATCATAATAGGCCTTACGCCATGGCAAAGAAATAATATCCAGGTGTGCAAATAGCAACGCCAACCTACCAATCGCCATAGTCTCTATCATCGTCAAATAGGTCTCCTTGTATGGGCGCCCAAGTAGCGATGGATTCCAAAGTAACGAATTGGGCTCAAGTCGTGTTATCGGCGCCCATCCTACGTAGGCCTACCGTAACGCTGGTCGAGACCGAACGTTTTGGCGCCAACATCGATACGGGAAGTGGAGGAATATAATGTGCAATCTAGACCGGAACAGAGATTGTGATTTTTTTAGACTGGAAGTGATTGCGGACGTTCATTCGTTCATTCGTTTATCCAGGCTTGGGACTGGCACTGGCAGAGAAAAGCCAATGGCTAGGCTTTGAATATGACCAGATGAATAATGATATTTAAGCCCTTCTTAAATAATGGCCAACAAGTTCAAGCATTCTAATGTTTTAGATTAAAAATCGTCAAAATTTGAAATACGTGCTTAAGTAGGCCTATTGACCACCTAGAATAGGTGCAATTTTGGGAATTGAAGCATGAGCGACTTTTAAACATCGTAATTAATAAAATTTTTGGATACCGTTTTTTCACAGTTAAAGCCGACTATAAATAGCCAGCTTCATTCGTGTGAATTAACTCCCCTTCACACGGAATGTCAACAATAAATTTAATGGAATTTGAAAAGGATAATCACATTAACCCTCAGGCTACCACGCTATTTTTGTAACACTGACTACCAAGGGGGGTGGTTACCACCCCCCCTGGATTTTGGGTTTGGTTTGAGATATCATAACTTGTAATACACCTATGGATTCAGCATTCATTTCTGCACAAAATGGTATATTTAGGTTTAAAATATATAAAAGCACCCCGAAGTTATGAATTTTTTACCGTAGGCACCCGTCGATTCCACAAAATGTATATTTTCGCTAAGCAAAATATTAGATTCTGTGTGTTTTTATCATAATTTAGTTAATTAAAAATAGTTTACATATAATAAAGTCCAATATTCAACTATAAAAACTAGTAATAAGTTAGTTTTAGTTACAATAAAAAGAGAAAAAACACGTAAAACATGCTGAAAAACGTTTACGCAGACTTATCGGTTTGCGTTGTAAAAAAAACGGCAAAACTCCGAACGGCGGTCCCAAATTAAAATATATATAAGGCTTAGTCTATAGGCTATCGTCAAATGTTGTAGGCCTAATTGTCACACAACAACTGGGAACGGCGGTCCCAAATGATAAAATTAAAGAAATCGATAGGCTATCTCCTGAGACGGCTTTAAACATGATGTGTGGTGAAGTAGATAGTGCATTGATGAAAACCGTTTGATTGATGGACGCTTGATGAAAGAAAGCTGGATAAACGGCATTCCAGCTTAAATGGAAGCTGGATGCATGCTGAAATACATAACTGAAATCAACAATCCAGTTTCCATTTCTCAAGTTTAATTTTCGTCAATCCAGTTTCTATTTCACCTATAAGGACCCTTCGTCCAGCATCCATTTCATCCAGGTTGTAGGCTATTTCTCAACCGTTCAATTCATCAATCCAGCTTCTATTTCAGATCTAAAAATACCTTCATCCAGCTTATATTTCAATTGTGTTTTTCATTATAATTTGGGACCACCGTTCGGAGTTTTGCCAAAAAACCAACATTTTCACACATTTAAATTTATTTTGAGCACTTCCGGTCATCAAATGTCAAATTAATTGGTATCAAAAATAGCCCTATATGCCCTCTATAGCATGACATAATTTGTTTCTCTTAAAAAATAAAAAATAAATTATGAATAATTTTCAATAGGAAAAACATGAACATTTTATGAAAAAACCCACCTTTATTTATATTTTAATTTATTTTGAGCACTTCCGGTTGTCCAAAGACAACTCACTGAGCATGGAAATGTAGCCCCACACTCCCTCTACAGAATGGTGTAATTGGTGTCTCTTCATGTCAAAGGACGGATAAGATACAGCCGATAATCTAAGTGGGGGGGTGGTATCCACATCCCCCCCTGGTGCCTCGGGTATATCGGGTATAACTTTTGAATGGTATGGTATATCATCACACATTTTAGCTCAAAATGTGTGCAAATGAATCCTCTACAGCTACCTAAAACGTCAAAATTTTATTCCTAACGAAAAAAGTTTGATTCGGGAAAAACCTAGGGGGGTGGATACCACCCCCCCCTGGTAGCCCGAGGGTTAATACAGCGAGAGTCTTGAACGATACTTTCAGCTCTGAAATAGTTCTGGCTGTTCTACCAAGTAAAAAATAATAATACAATAAAAATAAAATATTGCAATTCTTAGGTGAAGTAAGCGAGCTTCAGCGATTAGAAGACGAAGTAAAATGCCAAGTTCAGGGCACGATGTGTGCATTGCATTCCAGATCACCACGGAAAACGCTTGATTCTGCAGAGTTTTTGAAATGAACCAAAAGCACTCCCTCTGTGACCTCTCTGACATCTGACTTTTGCAGACAAAGTTTCTTGTCTGCCTAATGTTCCTTCCTCACAACCCACACGAGAAACAATCTTCTGGATCCTGTGATGAACGTGCCATGTTTGGAGGCATTTCTAGCGCAACTCGAGACCTACCCATCTATCTTAATCTTGCTACTGGTAATGTTAGGGCAGCCATTCAGGTCACTCAAGGGGAGGAAAACGGTCAAATTTGGGCGACCGGGAATCACTGAGAACGACGTTTTATTTCCCTGACTTTTATTTCTTTATTTTTTTCAATGCCCCCCGTGTTGAATCATTCTCACGCGAAAACTGATCATGCTACTTTTTTGTGGTGGGAAGGGTGTTTCATGTAGCCTTTTCTGCGCGGAGCGCGTACATATGGAGCGCGGTGGTGTAGTGGTGGCATCGTTGCCTTGGAGCCGGAAGGTTCGAGGTTCGAATCCACCCACAAGCCACCGCGTAGAGACCTTGGGAAAGTGCTTCACTCGCAATAGCTCTTCGCTTCGGCGTGAAACTGCGTTGTAGTGTTCGCTCTGCATTCGGGAGCGCCTCTGAGTAGTGAGAGTGTGCGTGGCAGGGCGCTATAACAAGTGCACAAACAAACATACAATTTTTTTATCCGTGTCCCTTATCTTATCCAAAACTCTACAAACCAAACGTAATGACGCAATCTTGCTATTGCACACCTGTTTTAAGCAACGAAGCATTTTAATAAATGCCAGCAGAATAACGCATATTTAATCAGCCGCGTCAGAATAAACATACCTCTTTTAAGGATTTAAAACTTTATATAAGTTTCAGCAGAAGACACGGATTCTTGATCCTGTTTGCATGTGCACTTGCCATGTTTGATTTTATGTAGCCTACACTTGTTATAGCGCCTTTTCAAGCTTGCTACTCAGAGGCACTCCCGACTGCAGTGCGGACACTGCATCGGAGTTTCGCGCCGAAGCGCTGAGCAATTGCGAGTGAAGAATTTTTCCAAGGTGACTCGAGGTGGGTTCGAACCTGCAACTCTTCGGCTGGATGATTTCATGGCTGTTTTCGAGGAATTTTTAGAACTGCACAACTCCTCCCTTCCTTTCCCCATTCTCCATGATAAATTACTTCCAGTCGGAGGACAATGACATTTTTCTAATTTTAACTGTACTGAAGTGCTCCTAAAACTGCACAAATCCATATAGAACTGCACATTTTGTGTAGGCCTACAACTGCACGTTAAAAGCCCTGGTTTCTACTTACTTACCTTTGTTCCCGCGATCGTATCCAAAACTCTAAAATCAAAAGAGTAATATCATAATCCAGCGTTTGCACACCTCTTTTAAGTGGTATTATTGTTTTATAAATAATAGTGGAAGAATAACATCTCTTAATTATTTTGTTCGATTAGGCTATTCTGCCGTGCTAAGCAAAAAGACAGTAACTCAAGTTTTTCCGATTTTGAGTTAGCACTTGTTTTCACATCCTGACATCATGTTCTATCATATCTGGAAGCAAGGAAACGGTATCGGTCCGGGAAGATGGAAAAAAACGGAAACGAAATTAACAGTATCTCAAAATTGGGTCGTCGTGCTAAGCAAAAAAGCAGTAACTTGAGTTACTGTCTTCTTGCTTAGTATTCCATGTATATTCAAGCCCGACCGATTTACAGATATTTCAATATATCGGCTTTCAAATCACCTAGAATCGTCATCTTGGTATCAAAACATACACATTCAAGGTCAAGGAGTCCAATAGGGTCATCTAAAAGTTTCCCCATGGGTCTGAATGGCGGCCATTTTTCAAAATGGCGGTCAAAATATGGATTTTTCAATTTCTCAGCTTACAATTCACTTAGAATCGTCATCTTGGTGTCAAAACATACACATTCAGGGTAACGGATTCCAGTGGAGCCATCCAAATTTTCCCAATGGCCTCAATGGCGGCCATTTTCCAAAATGGCCGACCCAACAAGAAGGATTTGTCAATATCACGGCTTTCAATTAACTTAGAATCGTCATCTTGGTGTCAAAACATACACATCTCAGGTCAAGGATCCAAATAGGGCCATCAAAAAGTTCCCCATGGCCTCAATGGCGGCCATTTTCCAAAATGGCGGACCCAAAAATAGGAATTTGTTAATATCTCGGCTTTCAGTTCACTTGGAATTGTCATCTTGGTGTAAAAACATGCACATTTCAGTCAGGGCTCTCAATAGGGCCATCACATAGTTCCTAGTGACCTCAATGACCACCATTTTCCAAAATGGCCGACCCAAAAAGCGGGATTTGCAAAATTCACATTTTGGACGGCCATTTTGAAAATGACCGCCATTGAGGCCAGATGAAGTTTTAGGTGGCCCCATTGGAATCCTTGTCCCTAAATATGTATATTTAGGCACCAAGATGACGATTCTAAGTGGATTTATTGCTGAGATATTAAAAAATCACGATTTCGGTCGGCCATTTTGAAAAATGGCCGCCGTTGAAGCCAGAGTTGGTTTTAGATGGCACTATTGGAATCATCGTCCCTAAATATGTATGATTAGACACTAAGATGACACTTCTAAGTGGAATAGAAGCCGAGATATTTAAAAGTATGTATATCTGTCGGCCATTTTGGAAAATGGCTGCCATTGGGGCCAGAGGGCAAATCTGCAATGACCCTATAGCCAAATATTTTTCTTAGGACATGCTCGTGGTATATACCAAATTTCATGTTTGTATCACAAAGAGAACAATTATTTTTAACCAGCCCGCTCTACCATACGATGAGTTACTGCTTTCTTGCTTAGCATCAAACCGATGTTCAACTCTTCGATACTAAGCAAAAAAGCAGTATCTAATTTTTATACAATTTTTACACAAATTTCACAAAAAACTAGTTTAGTTTCAAAATTCAGTAGTTTATATATAACTGCTTGCAAAAATTCAGAAAGATTCTAGCTTTATTTCTGGTTGAATTAAACCGATTTCTTCTTTATCGTTTTACGCAAAATCGTCTTTTTTGAGTTACTGTCTTTTTGCTTAGCACGGCAGTATTGCATACCTCTTTTAAAGC
The DNA here is from genome assembly GCA_945859605.1 of Lumbricus rubellus. Classification (NCBI taxonomy): domain Eukaryota; kingdom Metazoa; phylum Annelida; class Clitellata; order Crassiclitellata; family Lumbricidae; genus Lumbricus; species Lumbricus rubellus. The sequence continues at coordinate 34,565,298 of OX243821.1, forward strand.
TTATAATTCTCAATAAGTAACATCAGATTTGAAATCGATCTGTTTTAAACCCAGCTCGTTGACTTTATTAACGAGGATGTCTCTGTTAGAGGATAACTCTCTTGATTTCGGGGTGACCATACATATCGTCGCAGATCATTTCGTCGCAGATCATTTCGTCGCAGTCATATAGTCGTAAATTATTTGGTCGTATTGGTCGCAAATTTCGTCGTGAGGAGCGTCTGTCACAGCAGACTTCGAGTCGACGTATATAAACCCAACAATACAAGGTGCACCTAGTAATCGCAACAATGTGTCGACGTATATAAACCCAACAATACAAGGTACACCTAGTGATCGCAACAATGTGTCGACGTATATAAACCTAAAAATACAAGGTACACCTAGTAGCCTAATCGCAACAATGTCGAAGTTAACGTTTGTCACGAGCAGGGCTTTTTTTAAGGAATTTTTAGAACTGCACAACTTCCCAGCCTTGAGAACTGCACAAATCCATTTAGAACTGCACATTTTTGTCAAAATTTCTGAAGATAGCCAGGATTTGATTTCGGGGGTGTTTCTTCGGCGGAGAATTTTTGACGCCTTTTTTATTTGTCAAAATTTCTGAAAACACATTATTTTAGTCGTCAAAATTTCTGAAGATACCTTTTTTCAGTTGCTTAGATTACTAAAGACACCTTTTTTAGTTGTCAAGATTTCAGAAGACATCTTTTTTAGTTGTCAAAAACAGGGCTTTTAAATTTTTTTTTTAGAACTGCACAACTTCCCCAGCCTCCATGGCCGTAGCCAGGATTTGTTTGAGGGAGGGGGGGTGGTTTCTTCGGCGGAGAATTTCTGACACCTGTGTTTAGTCGTCAAAATTTTTGAAGACACCTTTTTTAGGTTCAAAATTTTTTGATTTCAGTATTATCAACGATTTTTCAGTGTGCAAAAACATCGTTTGATTTTAATATTATCAACGATTTTCGAATGTCTAAGAAGATCATTATGATTCCAGTATCTTCAACAATTTTCGGGTGTCTAAGGACATCATTTTGATTTCAGTATTATCAACGATTTTCGAGTGTCTAAGGTCATCATTTTGATTTTCGTATTAAGAACGATTTCGGGTGTCTAAGAAGATCATAATGATTCAGTATCTTCAACGATTTTTGGGTGTGTAAAGACATTATTCTGATTCCAGTATTATCAGAGATTTTCGGGTGTCTAAGGTCATCATTTTGATTTTCGTATTAAGAACGATTTCGGGTGTCTAAGAAGATCATAATGATTCAGTATCTTCAACAATTTTCGGGTGTGTAAAGACATTATTCTGATTCCAGTATTATCAGCGATTTTCGGGTGTCTATAGACATCATTTTGACTTTATTATTTACACCGATTTACGGGAGTCTAAGGAGATCATTATGATTTTAGTATTATCAACGATTTTCGGGTGTGTAAGGACTTCTTTTTGGCTCCAGTATTATCAGCGATTTTCGTGTGTCGAAAGACATCATTTTGATTTCAGTATTATCAACGATTTTCGGGTGTCTAAGGTCATCATTTTGATTTTATTATTTACACCGATTTACGGGTGTCTAAGGAGATCATTGTGATTTTTGTATTTTTACACGTTTTCGGGTGTATAAGGACATTATTTTGATTGCAGTATTATTAGCGATTTTCGGGTTTCTAAGGACATCAATTTGATTTTAGTTTTATCAACGATTTTTGGGTGTGTAAGGACATCATTTTGATTGCAGTATTATCGGCGATTTTCGGGTGTCTAAAGACATCATTTTGAATCCAGTATTATCAACGACCTGCTGTTTTGAAGTTGACTTTGCATTTATTATAGAAATCCGCGGGACATTGGAATTCCAGCAGGTTAAGAACTTTTATGACATCATAGACAAAATTGTTAGGCCTTTAATAGACGTTATTGTTAATCTATTTAATTATTGTTTAGCGAAACTCTGCACATTCCCCTCTCGACGCTTCGCGTTTTGGCTCTCGTCTTTCTGCTGCTCGGTGGTATACCCAAACACACGATGCGTGATTTATTATTTAGCCCTCCCAAGAGCTGAGACTAAACTCCGACCATGGATGGGGGGATGTTCAAACACCCAAAACACCTTCCATAGCTGTGGCGTCAATTTACGAACGAAACTAAGATGGACCCATCAAATTCCTCCACTCAGTTATTCTACTTTAAGTGTAGTTGCAAAATAAGGTATTTATTTGGCTAGGCTGGTTTCAAAGTTTTTAGCTGTAAACTTCAATCACAAAACTTGCAATAGACCTACTATAGGCTTCTAGTAATGTATTTTTAAAATAGCGTGTTATTCCAAATCGGAAGACAATGAAATTTCAAAATATTTTTTAACTGCACAAAAATGCTTTTACAACTGCACAAATTCATTTTAGAACTGCACATTTTGTGTAGAACTGCACGTTAAAAAAAGCCCTGGTCACGAGTAGCCGAGAAAAACAGAAGGCAGTCTATGAGGGTTATATTTATACAAAGGAGAGAGAAGTGAGCGGAAGATATACTGGCGATGTGAAATAAGAACATCGTTCACAGCATTGCATTTTGAAATTGACTCAATCGGCTTAAACAGTAAGAGTTACATAGGCCTAGCGTGTTTACGTTTTATTGTGCTTTTAACCTGCTTTTAAAATTAGCTATATGTGACCATGAATTTAATAAAATGTCTTAGTTTTGCATGATGAGAATTTTTGATGTAGCCTACTACTAAAGATATATAATACGAAATAAAATGTGACAATATTATTTGACGACGAAATGAAAAACGACGGACTGAATACGACGATTTGCATGCGACGAATTGTGTTGCGACGATTTCATTAACGACGATATAAATTGCGACGAATTGATTACGACGAGATCATTTACGACCAAATGATAGGGAACCGATTTCGGGTGCGTTCTTCCATCGGTTTCTAGTCAGCGTTGCCACTCCTCGGGTTTTTTCACCAGATCTTGCGTTTTTCGATCCGAACTTGGGAAATAGGGTTTTTCGGGAAGAACATGGGTTTTTTGTTTTTTTCCCCGTTGCAGAAATCGAACCTTTCCAAGTTTCTACCAATTGTCCCTATCCGGACTTGACTACGGAAACGCAACACTGAACTCCACAAATTTTATTGATTTCATTTTGTCTTTGGCAACAATAACAACGATTAGAATTTATTCTCTTGACTACAAATCAACATTTGACTCGAATTTTTAATAATAAAACATCAAATTGTTTCAGAACCCAAAACAAAACAAAAACAATAAAGCAATAAAACTGTTAAACAATACTGCAAGTAAATTAGGTTAGCTCCAGTTGTTTATGCAATAAGCCAGTAGCAATTATACAGGTTAACAGGTAACAGAAACATATTGCAGTAGCAACGGTAATTTATTTATTTTATTGCAATACCAGTAATTAAATAACCATTACAGTAGAACCAGTAAGAAAACAAAATTATACTAATTCTGGTAGTATATGTAATAATAATTGACGTGATCATATTCGTAATAAAAGTTCTATAGTAATATGGCGACATAAAACGCTTTCAGTAATTCGGATAATAGCAACACAAATTAAGATATTGGCAACAAATATTTATAACCCTGATAACAGTTCTGATAACAATGGTACAAGTAATTAAACGACTAACAATGAAAACAATTTGAAATATGATCCGACTGCAGAAATTATACAATAAACAAAAAGTATTTTTGACAAAATTATTGTGGGGCGCGGTGGTCTAGTGGTGGCGTCGTTGCCTTGGAGCCGGAAGGTCCGAGGTTCGAATTCACCCTCAAGCCGCGTAATGACCTTGGGCAAGTCCTTCACTTACAATTGCTCAGCGCTTCGGCGTGAAACTCCGATGCAGTGTCCGCTCTGCATCGGGAACGCCTCTGATTAGAGAGAGCTTGAAGGGGCGCTATAACAAGTGCACAGACATACATACAATGAAAGTTTTGACATTATCATCGGAAAGAGCACAGTCATTTTCGTTATTTGAGTAAAATTGCTTTCATGCGGCTCTTATTTATAAATTTATTGAATTTCTTAAAAGAGGTGTAAAGATCTCCGTCCTATGTTTTCAAAACAACATAATAATAACAACTTTGATTGAATGATTGATTGACTGATCTGACTAAAATTTGAAATTCAACTTTTAATGACTAAACATTGTCGCCTAATTAAATCCTACAATTGTCAACAAAGAGTGTATACGTTCAACACCTCTTTTAAAGATAACAGAAATACTATAACAAAAGTGCACCTCATCAAAAATCAATCTTTCGATCTTCTAGGCTTCCGTCAAAACCTTGTACAGTGAAACGTAACAGTTTCCAATAACCAAAGCAGATTGTAGGACTAGAACAGTATGGAAAATAATCGGCTCCCGTGGCGCCCTGCCGCCCTTCCATTCTTTATCCTTCTCCCGTCTCTATCCACTTCCATTCCAATGGCCAAGAGATAGGAGTTCAAATCTTATAGTCTGTCTTGTGGCCCCAAGTTTTTTCACTTTATACCCCAACGACGCAAAAACCAGTTACTTTTCCACAACACTCAAACTGCACCACACATCTACACAAGTTTAGCGATACAATGGGTGCAGTGTAACACAGAATAAGCCTAAGCCCAATACGAAAATAACGCTGATAATTTTGTGTGCAGAAATACCCAGCACATGCATTGTCAAAAAGTGACCGGTCACCCCATGCTTGGGACTGGCACTATAAGAATTCGGACAGTGCTTAGCGACATCTTATATATTTATAAAGTGCCTCAAATGCGTCACAGAAAGTTGAAATCCATTTTTATTTCCTACTGGTTAACAAAATTGAAATGGGATGATGGCGGTTCTTATTTATAGGCAAAGTTGTATACTTTAAAAAGGTGTAGATATATGTAAAGTGGAGTTATATGATTTGTGTGTGTCTGTGGGCGACGTTATCCACCAAAGCTTTCTCCTGGAAAGTACAACATGTAGTTTCAGTAAATTAGAGACGTCAGAAAACTGCTGTGTGTGTGTGTGAAAGGTCCGTGTTGGTGTGTTCAGACGAACTGTCCAAGAGCCGTGTAAAAGTCCTGTAGACAACGTTGAAGCTGTTTAAACGTCGGTCTCTCTTCTGGACAAAACGACCAACAGCACGCCATGATCGCAAAACTGAAACAACAAACAGTTAAATAGAAGGAAGAATGATAAAATTATGAAAGGAAAAAAGAGTAAACCACGAGGCGTCTCCACATAGCTTACAACAGTTAGTAAAATACTAATGAGTTATACACCTGTTTTATAAGTTTTGGTTGTCTAATAAATAGCCTACCATGAAAAATAAAAATGCGCGCTTACATAAGTCGCATGCTTCATAATTAGGTCCAACAGTAAGTTTAAAAAAACCAATATAATTATAAAAGTTCAAGATCGTTTATTAAGTGCTATAATATGCCGATCAAATTTCTGTTGTCATAGACCCTGGTCAAATCGGATCCATCCATCCATCCTTTGCGTAACATGATAGTTTAATAGGAAAATGTACTACTGAGAGTGGTCCGTTTAATGCACACCTCCTTTAGTGGTAAAATTTATACACATAATGAGTTTTTGCGATTGAAATCTGAAATCCATATCATCAGACAGTGTCGCTAAACTATACATGCTTCCATAGTGGGAACAATTGACTCTATAACAAACTGAAGCATTCTTTATTCAATCCAAAACTGTGCTTTTGCGGTGCTACGGTCGGAAGCGCTTCTGTGTAGTTCCCTTGAAGATGCGCTATGTAATTTATTGAATGAATGAATGAATGAACGAACTTATGAAGGCTTACACATACATGAAGCCGACAAATAGTAAGCCTAATATGCTTCACAATCGCTACTCTACTTAGTATATATATATATCTGATATATTAGTTACCGGTGTCAGCCGTGGGTTGAAAGTGTGACTGTGTTTCTATCCACTTCTTTTGTCTCTCTGTCTGTCTTTCTATCCGCTTCTTTTGTCTCTCTGTCTGTCTTACTGTCAACTTCTTTTGTCTCTCTGTCTGTCTCTTTCCTAAACTCTTCATTCATCAGGTACAGCTAATTCACTGGGGATGCCCCAGTGAATTAGCTCTGGCCCCGCGCTCAGTATTGAGCAGCGATTAGCACAAATTGAAGAATATTATTACGACGTGTGGTCTGTTATGTGTACTCACAGTTCGTTTGGACAGTTGACTGGTTGTGAGACTCTGTATCCAGCCTTCAGATAAGTTGACATCTCAAATGGATCGATGTTAGCGTAAGGTATTTGACCCAAAGTCATCAACTCCCACAGCAAGACGCCAAAAGCCCACTGTGCACATTCACAATCAAACCATTAACACCTCTTTTAGGGATATCATATTTTAATATAAACACACTTTATGCACAATTATTCACAATAACGAAACAACAACTGAAAAATGAAATTATGAAGATTCATACAAAACTATAATACTTTAAATATAGTCCTATTTATGGCTTTTAGGATGCTAGTAAATTTGTTTTCCATTGCATATTAATGTATTGTTGTCAACGGCCATTTATGTCATAGGACGACGCTAGACTTTGGAATAATAAAAATAATAATAATACTAATACAATAATTATTCGCAATAACGAAAAGATACAATCATGTAGTTAGACCAAAATGCGAAACTGACTTTTAGAAAAAAAGGATTCTCATGTTTTGGCAATTTCTTTGCTAAGAAACTAAATGTTTCGTTTCTATCCACACTACAAACAACACTATTTAAATTCTTAACCCGTTGGAGGTGAGGTGGGGTGTGTCACACCCCAGAGGTACTCTACTTTAATTTTTTTGTGGAAAACGTCAAACCAGCTTGAATTATTTTTTTCTACCTTTGTGAATATGAAATACGGACACTTTACCAAAATTTCAGGAATTTTGAACGAACAGTTTTTTTTTATTTTAATGTATATTTGAAGGAAATTGCGATTTTTCGTATACAAACGGAACGTACACGGGCAAAGTACACAATTGATGGGTTCACATTCTGGCCATCTAATAAGGATTGAAAACAGATATTTGTTCGTGATAATCGGCTGTTTAGTTGATAATTGATCATAGAAGAATAGTTTAACTCAAATTAATGTTTTCCATTTGATATCGCGACTTGAAAATAAAAATATGTGTTGGGGTTTGTCACACCCCACCTCACCTCTAACGTTACAATGCGTCACCTCACCTCCAAAGGGTTAATAATAAAACACGTCTCTATTCACTATCTTGCTCTCAGATTTTGACTTGCTAGCTAAGAAAAAATATTCGTTAACCCTTATAGGGTAACCCCTTTTCGGATACAGTTGTTGGTAACCGGGGGGTAAAAAAATACCCCCAATTTATTTTCGTCAAATCTAGGGAAATGTTTAACCAATTTCGGTCCTGTTTAATTTACATGATAGACAAGGACATTGTTGGACGTAATGAGTAACAAATCTTGAAATAAAATGATGACTCGTGATTATAAGCAGTCTGATTAGCTCATCACCAACTTCCAGCAGGAACACACGGCGCTTGTCCAAACGTAGGCCAACTGAATGTGCGTGATCTCGCCATGTTGAATTCTGCAACTTCTATAATTATGATACATGTATATGCGTTGAGCGCTGCTGCATCAACCAAGAAATAGAAGAGGCCATCTTCTGGTCCTGTAACTGTAAGTGTATCCCTTTGTTTCGTGGTCGAATGAGTCCACGGCGCCTTTTGTGGCGTTGTAATCACCTATTTCTTTCGATAGCTTTATGCAAAAGTAAGTAATCTACACTAATATAATGCAACCTGAAATAGAAATCATACAGCAAAGAATGGCTAATTCATATATGCAAAAATACAAGAACCACATAATAATCTCCAACAATTCAGTTCTATCAACTACGATGCTTACATCTACATAGTGTAGAAATGATTTATCCAGTACTGGAATATGAAACCTTACTTTTCACACTAGTCTGCCGCTAGGTGGCAGCGCAATTTGGCACAGCTGAAAACGACATTATGAAGAAAAAACATATTTAGGAAAAGTCACAAAAGCACAAGTCCATTTTCTATTATTCAAAAAAAGTATACGAAAAAAAGTAGGCTGGGGGTTATTTTTTACCCCCCGGTTACCCTATAAGGGTTAAGGCTTAATAGCCTATAACCTTATGGAATATTTTTACCCACAACTGAAAGTCACTGGTGAAGGATAGATATATTTTTTTAAACAATGTTATTCATGTTTTGCGTGTTTATTTGTTTTTATTTGCACTTGTTACAGCGCCCCTTGAATATCGCGGCTCAGAAGTGCTCCCGACTACAGCGCGGACAATGCATTGGAATTTCACGCCGAAGCGCTGAGCAAAGGAAGGACTGAAGGACTTGCCCAAGGCCTTACGCAGCGACTTGAGGTGGATTTTAACCTGCAACCCTCCGGCTGCAAGGCAACCTACTTACACCACCGCGCCCCACAGTACGAGGCCAATCCATAGCAATGTTTAAGCGCAAAAAACCTCAATAAGTCATAATAAAAATATTTATTTAACGACATAACAAGAGTAGAGATACATGTAGCTTGAAGGGGCGCTATGATAAGTGCACACACAAGCAAATATACAATTAGGCTACATATCATAGTACAACATAAGTGTATCCTGTATATACAAGAGAATGTATATTTATCACAACATTTATATACGCTATTTAATCCATAGCAGCATAACAATTAATAAAATATAAAAATATACCGTATCGCTGGCTGGTGAGAATAGTTTGAAGTTGAGCGCCTCGAGTGCCAACCATTTCACCGGACGATTCTCATTATCACCGAGACAATGGTATTCGTTGGGAAAGACGTCACGTGACAACGCCCTGTCAGTCAAGCGAACTGTCAGACGACTGTCGACACTGACAACAAAGAAATGATCATCGCATTAGAATCATCATCTTCATCATCGTCGTCATCGTCGTCGTCATCATCATCATCATCATCATCATCATCATCATCATCAACAACACGAATTGATAGCCGCATTACTTCCCTCCGATCTGTGTGGGACTCTACTTTCAGGATCACTATCTACATAGGCCAATCTATCTTCTTAAGACCTACTTTTTCTCTAGGGGTTATCGCACTGGGAGCGCTACTGAATGGCCTTACTAATTGCATTACATTACATTACAGATTACATTACTAACATTATCATCATCATCCTCATCATCAGGAAATGATGCATATTATAATCGTCATCATTGTTATCATTGTCATCGTCATCACCTGTCAACTTGTGTTATACATATTGAGCGCCTCTAAGTAGTTTTTCCTGCAGAACTCAATATGATTTTCCGAACGAAAGCTTATAATTATTGCCACAGGGTAGATCAAGGTCTAATGTACAAAATATCCTAGTGATAAGTTATTTATACCACTGTTATAAAGCTTAAAAGAGGTGTGTATAGATAACTAACACGCAGTTCCGTGTAGCGAGGTCGGTATGTACGATACATTGTTTGTGAAGAAAGTTGACGGCTTTCGTGATCTGAATGGCTATGTAGACGAGCTGTTGAGTGTTCAAGACCTAACGAAGAAGAACGTTGTCAAAAACAACAATAACATCAACAACAAAAATAGCAACAGCTTCAAAACTTGCTTGTCCATTCGTTGTGTGTGTGATTTAAATCTTGTAATGACATCATTTTATCTACATTGGGAAAGCATTCTTTAGCCCATCCATAATGACTTACCTAACAATTTTAGTTTCAGTTTCAACATATTAGGCCTATATTGTATTATTTGTATTGCCCTTCCGTGACCAGCGACAACATAACTTTTAATCTCTATTTACGGCAAATTTATATAACGAATCTTACTCACATTTTAAAGGTGTTTAATATGACCTCGATTACTTGTATTATTGTTAGTTTTATTTTTTTAATAAACACACATTTCTTCTCTTGAACACAAAATTCCAAATGAACAAGTAAATAATTGTTCAGTGCGACCAACCACCATGTCAGTTAGGAGCTTATTATTATGCATTGTTGAAAGTTATACTTACATAACACATATGAGTCACATTTTAAAGGTGTTTAAGATGACCGCAAATACCCTTATTATGTAGTGTCGAATGTTATATGTTCCGTTACCTGTTGAAAAGCAACGTCTGAAATCTTGCATCGTTGTAGGAACTTCTTGAGGTTTCCTTCGTTGAGGAATGGGTAGATAAGCAGAGGATGATGACCATCAATGGGGTCAAGACATGCGGCTGTAATGGCGTTGATATTATCGTGCTGAAGACCGAGGGTGAAACAACCCTCACGTAGCATCACGTCTACCTGGTCCGACCGTGCCTCGTCTATATAAATATATATAAAAATATATAATGCATTATATAATTTTAAAATTTGAGTATACATCTATATTCGCGAAGTTAAACACCTTTTATATGGTCCAAATATATGTATAAAGAAAAAATGTATTTTTGTGGGGCGCGGTGGTTTAGTGGGTATGTTCGTCGCCTTGCAGCCGAAGGGTTGCAGGTTCGAATTCACATAGAGTTGCTGCGTAAGGACCTTGGGCAAGTAAACTTGCAATTTACCAGCGCTTCGGTGTGAAAGTCCAATACAGTGTCCGCTCTGCATCGGGAACGCCTCTGAGTAGCGAGAGCTTGAGGGGGCGCTATAAAAAGTGCACATACAAAGATATTGTATATAAAATCTATGTACACTTATATTCGCGAAATTAAACACCTTTTAAATGGTAAAAGCTTGTAAATTTATTGGTCTAATTAAGAAAATCTGACGAATGGATTAGATTGGTTGTCAAATTCTCACAGTGTAGAAACTTCTACACGGTGTCCCAATTGAAGTGAGCCCCTTTTTGTTTTGGCGATATACTTGTCAATTCTAAATGAAACTCTATAAAATTCCACAGCATGTAGGCCTAAGAGGGATAAACTATCAATGTTTCCTGAAAATTCTATCCAATTCTACGAACAAAGTTCAAAGTTATGCACGTTCAAATTTGGGCAACTAAAATTGTAAGTTTCCAACATGTAAAAGATAGGAAATTAGTGTTAGCGCTGTTCTTCAAATCTGTTGTTCAAAATGTCCTCCACTAGCTCCAACGCATGCTCTAAGGCGATTTCGCCATTCATTTCTTGCATTGTCAACAATATCTTTAATCAAAACGATTCCATTCTTCCACATTTCGCTGTTTGAAGTGATCACTGATGAACGTCACGCGTATGCGAGTTTCATAAGGCTGCGATGGGCCAGTTTCTGTTAGAAATTCCTTTAAAAATCTTTTGCAACGTAATGTTTTTCTTATATTAAATTGTTTATTAAACCCAAATCATCTTTGCTGAAAACCATTTTTATTATTGTCCCCTAACATGGAAATGATAGAAATATGACGGAAATATTTGTTAATTTATAAAGTAAGGCGTGCAGTTGCAACAATAATTTCATATCTTTTACATGTTGGAAACTTACAATTTCCTTTGTCCAAATTTGAATGTGCATAACTTCGGGCTCTATTTGCAGAATTGGATAAAATTTTCAGGAAACATTGATAATTTATCCCTCTTACCGTCTCTGAAATTTCACAGAGTTTCATTTAGAATTAACAGATATATCGCCAAAACAAAAAGGGGCTCACTTCAATTGGGACACCGTGTAGATTCCTGTTACAACTGCGCCCCCAACAAATTCGGATGTAATGAGCACACCGACTGTAGGGGAGACCGGGGCTGGTTGCAACAGGAGTTGGTTGCAACACCACTGATATTTCGGCGCTACATAATAGCAACTCAAAATTAAGCAAACCATTTTGTAAAGAATACATTTTAGGCCAATGTGTCCTAATTTCTTAGCAATCGATTGATAGTGTCTACTGAAAAAGAAAAAACTCGTTTTTGGCATTCCAAAGTAAATTTTTCGGTTTTTGGTTTTTTCGTTATACAGCCGAATGTTTTGAAGAAATATTTTTTGGTTTGCTTCTATAAGTTGGACAAGTAGTTCAGCTTGAAATTGCATTTAGTCATTTTATTTATAATCAGCGCCGTCGTAATTTTGTTCCATAAGACTGTCTAGGCATTGCTTCGGGGCTGGTTGCAACAGTTTTTTCGGGGATGGTTGCAACATGTTGCAACCAACCCCATACGTTTATTTCAATGAACCGCTTTCATTGTTGGCCTGCCCGTCGCAGTTAGAGCACATTGCATTTTATTATTACAGGCTCTATTCATTCTATAAATTGGTACACTGATTGAATTATATTAAGCCATGTTACATGCTCTAATCACTTGACCTCTGTTGGTCTATTTTTGACCACTAAACTATCCGTGACGATGAAAAATTGTTAGCGAAAACTGATTGCATGTGGTTCTGCAAGTAAAGAAACAAAGATGGGTGTAAAAAATGACGTTAGTGAGAGCGGTGCTAGTCTTGGACTGTCAAAGTCACAAATTTAATTATTCAACAGTGTTGCGATAAATTGAGAAAGCAAATCTGCGTATATATGCCATTATATGGAGAAATTATGACACCGACTTATCCCGGAGGCAACCAAAGTCAATTGCTGACTATTTGCAGATGGTTGGTGTCATGCATTATGGGTTATAATTGTGGAAGCAAGGGAACTCATTTTATTACTTTGAGGTGGTTTGCACTGGATATTTGTAGGTATTATGTGCATCCATTGTCCTTTTTATGCGAGTTAACTTCATTTCCGGTACACATATTTCTATAAGATATAATGTATGTTCTGATTGGCCATGTCGGTGCCAATCTTGAGGATGGATAACAAACACAAGCTTCTTCAACTGTAGGCTATGAGACGATTTATTGGGCATATATAATAAATCAAGTTTGCAATATTTTTGGTGGATGGACAACCATAACTCTCTCACTGGAATCGATTCTATAGAGTTCCTTGAAAAACAAATCTGAAGGCTTGAAATAATCTTACATTTTAAATTAAATATGAATATCATTAGCCCAATTAGGTAGAAGTAGCCTGTCAAACTCTATCGGTCATAGGCCACTGGAGAATATTTATCAGACTTTTCGCATGACGATTAGGCTACTAGGGCAAAACAGTTTTTCTATTTTTTCTGATGCTCTCGATACTCTGAATTTTTGAATTTGTTTAATTATTACATTCTTATAAGTTAGAAGTACAGGCAGGCCTCAGTTGGCCCCTGGACTATGCAGCCTTATTTGAATATTTAGGCTACTTTCAATACTGTTGCAACCATCCCCGGGGGTTGTTGCAACCAACCCCGGCCCGGGGCTGGTTGCAACATTTTGGAGCCCTCTGTTCAGTTAGTTATTGTGGTTAAATGCTTGGTCACTGAGATCGTCACTATAGCTTGTTTTGATGCTGAGATGTTAAGGATTCAAATGGACTAATCAGTTTGCAGATAGCTCCAAAGATAAAAATGTTACACGTAAAAATGTGAAAAGTGTTGCAACTAGCCCCGGTCTCCCCTATACACGGTCAATGGAAACGTCAGTTTGACGATCGAACCGCATAATTATAAGACAAGGCCAAAAAAATGCCACTCATGCGCATCTTCAGCTAGATATATAGAGATTTTATGACTGTGTGACATTGGAACGTTAAGCGAAATGAAATTATAAATATCGTTCTTCCAAGTTGATAAAATTTATAAGCTTCTAACTTTATTCCATGCTTCGTGGTGCCCATAAAAAATTATATTGTTCTGTATTCGCTGCCAGCATTTACGTTCTATTGGTTTTTTGGTGCAATAAAAAATGAATGTGTAAATAAAGCATATGACGTCGACAAAAATTCAGGGCTTTTTTTAACGTGCAGTTCTACACAAAATGTGCAGTTCTAAATGGATTTTGTGCAGTTGTAAAAGCATTATTGTGCAGTTGAAAAATATTTTGTAAAGTTCCATTTCCTCCGATTTGGAATGTTACATTATATTAAAAAATACATTTAGAGAAGCTTATTGCAGGCCTATTGCAAGTTTTGTGATTGAAGAGTGCAGCTATAAACTTTGAACACTTATATATAAAGTTTCAGATGACATAGTAATACTATGTCAAATATTATTTGTTAAAGACTTATCAATGATTATGTCTAGCGGAGTAAGCGTACCACCGATAAAGAAATTGAAACAGTGTTTACTGTCCTTTTTTAGTATTTCGTCAACGTCTGTCGCAAGACTAGTGATAAATGTAACTATTCACTACACCCTACGGTTTTAATTGTGGATTATACATTGTAGAAACTACACTAGAGGCGCGGAAGACTAAAAAAGGTGTCTTCATAAATTCTGACAACTAAAAAAGTCTTCATAAATTTTTACGACTAAAATAAGGTGTCTAGAAATTTTGACGACTAAAATGGTGTCTTTAGAAATTTTGACAACTAAAAACAGGTGTCTTCAGAAATTTTGACAATTGAAAACAGGTGTCTTCAGAAATTTTGACGACTAAAATAAGGTGTCTTCAGAAATTTTGACAACAAAAAAATGTGTGTTCAAAAATGGTGACAACTAAAAAAGGTGTCTTTAGAAATTTTTACACACAAAAAAGTCTTCAGAAATTTTGACAACTAAAAAAGATGTTTTCAGAAATTCTGACAACTAAAAAAGGTGTCTTGAGAAATTCTGACGACAAAAAAAGGATGTCTTTCAAAATTTTGACAAAATTTTATTAAAAATAGTCTTCTTGAAATTTTTACACCGGAAATCTTGACAACTAAAAAAAGGTGTCTTTAGTAATCTAAGCAACAGATAAAAAGTATCTTCATAAATTTTGACGACTAAAATAGGGTGTCTTTAAAAAAATTTACAACTAAAAAGGTGTATTTAGAAATTCCGACAACTAAAAAAAGGACACCTGTTTACGACTAAAAAGGTGTTTTCAGAAATTTTTACATCTAAAGAAAGACGTAAGAAATTCTCCGCCGAAGAAACACTCCCGAAATCAAATCCTGGCTATCTTCAGAAATTTTTACAAAAATGTGCAGTTCTAAATGGATTTGTGCAGTTCCAAAGGCTGGGGAAGTTGTGCAGTTCTAAAAATTCCTTAAAAAAAGCCCTGCAAAAATTGTTTGCATATTCCAGAGTGCAACTTTTAATAATGAATAAATCACAACAAATTAAAATTTTAAACTACAAAGAAAGATCTGCAACATTTTTTCCGAAATATAGTTTACCAAAATTCAGTTGCCAACAACAATTGTTTTATCTCATAATATACGGTAAGTACGAAAGTCTGTCCTTCCGTTTGTTTGTTTTTATGTCCGGATTTGACTCTTCGCCCCCGAAATGACAGAGAGTCTGTTTTTCCAAACAAAATTAATTGATTCTTACCAAAAGATTTAAGGTGAACGCCACTATTTTCAGCTTTCAATTCACTTTAAAACCCGAGTTATTAGCGTTTTAATACAGATTTTTTTATCAACCACGCTGCGCATTAGTAAAGAGTCCACAGTGCGCATGACGTCATTCTCGCCGAATAATAATTTCCGTAACAATCAGGATGGCAAACCGAAATCGGTTAATTACAGTTTAAAATTATGCAGTTGAAACAATAATATTCATAAAAACGCAGATCACATTCGAAAACCCTAAATTTCCCGAGATGGAGGTAGGTTGGTGGGGTAAGGGGTGGGTGGGGGTGGGCAGGGATTGGGGGGGGTGTGAGGACGGTTGGAGGACGAAGAAACTCCGGGAAAAAACACAAATTTTACGGACGGCGTACTGGTGTGGGGGGTGTGGAGGGTGGGGTGGGAGTGTGTGGGTAGGGTGGGGTGAGAGAGTGGGGGATAGGGTGTAGTGGGGGTGAGGTGTGAGGAGTGGGGATGGGAGTGAGAGGTGGGGGATGAAGGTTGGGAGTTGGGTTGAGGAGGAAATTTCCCGGGCATCGCCAGGTAATTCAGCTAGTTCTTGATAAACATGGATCAAACAATATTTACGTGTAACGAGGTTCGCACTTATAGTAAGCCTAGCATTCATTTTAACGGTGTGAAATTTACCACAAGTTATATTATCCTTCCAACAACTCGCATGACTTGTGTAAATAGCGACCTTAATATTTTATTAGAATGTTTGTCTCTTTTCGAATTAAATATTTCCAACTTTTTACGGAATCAACCAAAATTGCAAATAAATGAAGACACCTTTTAAACGTGAGTCAATTTCAGTATAAATACAAAATGCATACAATCCAAACAATCAAGAGCTGTGGATGCCGCAGGCTTTCGTTAAGAATTAAACTCCGCAACTGCTTGCCTGGATAAATTAAGATGGTGATGCCAATGATCGTTAAGCAAGAGAAGACTCAACGAGAATCGACATTCGTGTTGCGAGTTGTGAGCTTTGGACCAGGAGCAAATGATTATTTGCGCCGTAATTTTCATTTCTGGAGACGGGAAGGGAAGAATATGACAGGAATTAAAAAATTGCTCTGATGGACGGACGGACAGGTTACCTGTGACAGTTTTTATGAAGACTTGTTGTATTTCGGTTTTCGAATCGTTTGTTGTTTCCATTGTCCCAACGTAGATCTGGCCAAACGTACCTGACATAATAATTATTTTGTTGTAGTTGTCAAAATTATCTAACCTCAGAGCTATTTGTCCTTTTTATAGTTGTTGTTCTGCTTACACACCCTCTATTGAGGGTGTGTAAGCAGAACATTCTCTACGATCTGCTAACTACTTTTTATATCAGCTTATCACAATTTCCCTGCAATTTGCGGATTATTATAGCTACGATCATCGTCATCATTATCATTATCGTCATCATCATCATCATGCTCAGAATTTATGATCATCATTTTCGACGTCGTCATCATAATAATCGTTACATCATCTTCATCGTCGTCGTCGTCGTTGTCATCGTCGCTGTTAGTGTCATCATGTGTCCACAATTCAAACGAAAAATTCTCTTGTCAAATTCCCATATCACTAATTGAAGTAAATGTTTCAAATGACTTTCTTGTTGATTAATCTCGAATTTATATTTTATCTAAAGCCACAGTTAAATTAAATAATTAAAAGATTTAGGAGAATTGTATAACTTAATTCGTACTTAAATTAATGCGGCAACATATTTAGTAATTGATTTTATTATGAAGAGTAATAACGTTGCAACAATTCACCACTTTCTGAGCATACTTCTCTGCCACATTCTCCTTTACTTGCTCTTCTCCACCTTCTCTTCATTCTCCATCTTCTTTTGCTTCTCCTCGGCATTCTCTTAACCAATGCCATCACTATTCACTTAATTCGTTCAAGAAACATTTTCATTGACTAAACACCTGATTTACGTTTAGTACCTTATCTAGAAATATTTATCAAAAACTTCCGCTGTATTCCCAATTGCTGAATGCTGATACTAATAAACAATATATTGACTTATGAATTTTGGACACCTTTTAAAAGAAAGATTATTCTTCTATAAATCATACTTAATTCAAAATCGTGCCAATGAATGGTTGAGTAGAAAAAATTTAGGATAGCATCGTCAAATAATGATTAAATTGCAGCACATTAGCTCATCTAACGTCATTCTCCGTTTCATTCTTTATCTTCTCATTTTAGTATTTCGTCGTTATCACATTATCATCTCCAATTTTCTTTCTAATAACCATCATCATCTTCCTCTTCTCCTCTAGCTCTTTATCTGTGTGTTCATCATTATCATCCTCCTCATAGTCAAATAAAAAAAACGTACCCTCCATGAGAAGTTCTCCCAACGTAAGACAGTCGTAGCTAACTGCGATCGCCTTCAAACTCTTTCGAACTTCTTCTGGTCTCAGCTCTACAAAGGCAGAGGGAGCCACAACGCCACGATTCGACAAAGACGCTGCTCCTGTTCAAAACAAAATATGTTTATTATATTGCTTCTGTATTCATTTAAACAGGTGTCTAATTAACAAGTAAATTTTTAAACGATGGATCGCGATAACTTTCGGGGTTTTGACCATAATTACTTTTAAGCGAATGCCATTTCGCGTATTTGTATGAAACTAAAAAATAATCTCTGTGAAAAGGTGTCAAAATTATGGTTTTTATATTGTTTTCGCTGCATTCACCATTTTCACAAGCCAGGGATTAGCGTAGCTAAAAAATTTGTAAATTGCGACTTTAATAGTTGTGCTATTTCAAAAGTTTATAATTTTAGAAGAGATCTCCAAAACGGGTACAGAAGGAATAGACAAGAAACCTTTATAAAATATTGTTTATGCCATATAAAAGAAGCTGGACGCACACAAGCACAAATTTGATATTGCTGACAAAGTAGAGTGTCGTTCATTCATTCATTCATTCATTCATTCATTATTAGAATTTATAAAGCGCCTCTTTAAGAAACTACTCAGAGGCGCTCCCAGCCCAGCCACGACTAAAGAAAAAAGATTTAAGAGACTCGAGAAATAAAGATTGACTGGTCAGGTGGAGGAGGTTTGGGGGAGGTCATTAATTAAACAGCAACAGCCAACATTCACAGTTGCAACTCAGAATCTATATAGCGCTCCACAGTGAAACTCCTCATAATATTATGTGCCCTCTACACTAAACCACAACCATGAAGAATGATTTTTAAATGCTTATGGAAAAGGAGGAAAGAAAGACCAAAGAAGTTCAAAACGGAGATTGTTAGATTATAATTATTCTTTTCACTTATTCCATAAGTCATGATAATCAACGAAATTAAGCGAATACAATTATCCAATCGTTTATCATAAACAAATTAAAGTTATAATAACACAGTAATATCCATTTAAAAAGGTGTCCAAATACTAAGTCAAATAAATTTACTTAGATAGCAAAATATGCAGAGCTCCCCCAACCCACAACTTCCTACCAATAACTTTAGAGACATTAAGTCCACTTAATTTGTCAGGTCGTGAGTTCCTTATGGAATTTAATCAGTCGGCTGACTGCCGTCACGGGTGACCGTTTGGAATCTATGTATCTATGCCAGCGTTTGTCCGTTTTTGCGTATTTATATAAAATTTCAAAAAATAATTTAGGTGTCAAATTATTCATTTATTAATGTTTTCGTGTTTTCGTCAACCTCTTCATTTTCACTTGGTCGCCTTAATGGATGTCTAGAAAAAGGAATCCAGTTAAAAATAAAAAGGATGCTTCTGGATTGAAGGACTTTGGTCACAAACTTATGAGTTTGTTGCGAAGCACTATTTATAGTAAAATGTAATTTAAATTCGAAGGTGTGTAATTGGTGGAAATGCGCTGGTACCTGATATGGTACTTCTACTCGTTGTATGATCGTTTCCCAGGTAGACTGGTTCCCGTGACAACGAACTCGTGATGTCACTGGCAAAGAACATAAACATTAAACAATGCCACAATCTAGAAGGCAGACGCAGAAAAAGACTATTGGGAAGACATACATACCTAGAAAGAAGGAAAGATACAGATGGAGCGACAAGAAGGCAAACGATAGACATACAGAGACAGGGCCAATCACTAAGAGACAAAGAGAACAGTATAATGGAACAAGACTGCAGTGATTTGGAGAAACAATTAAAGAAGACTGCAGAAATAAAATGAGTCCCAAAGGGAGGTAGACAGACAGACAGACATACAGTTAGACAGACAGACAGACAGGCAGACAGACAGATAGACATGCATACATACAGGCAGACAAAAGACATACATACAGACATATATACATACAAACAGACAGACAGGGAAAAGACAGACAGACAAAGACAAGAACACAGAGAAACAAGTACGCAATCATACAGACCATATTCTGTGTTCATCTGTTGATTTCTTTGTTCTCATATAGTAGACAAATACGGACAACGCGATGACCATGATGCCACCACAGGCACAACCGATTCCAATGTAGAAGACGTGGCTCGATGAACCAGTCAGTGGAGAACCTTCACTGGCTAGATCAGAGAGAAGCGTAATATTAAATAGTTAGTTCTTTGACTGTATTTATAGTAAATTGAAAACCGTTATTAAGGGTATGTTAATGAGCAACCATATTAATAAGTTAGTTCTTTGAGATTATTTATAGTAGTCCTAAAAACTTTCTTAAAGGTGTGTTAAATAAAGAATTACTTATGGAATTTTTTAGAAACCCAACATTAAAAATTAGTTGTTTGACTGTCTTTATAGCAAATCGATGAACGTTCTTAAAGGTATTTTAAATATGTGGATTTTTCTTTGTGATGTTGGCGGTGATGATTATTAAAAGACGTGGTATTTTACCAAATTTATGACTGTTTACACATCTTGTAAAAAGGTGTGTAGTTGGTGGTTGGATATATTGACACATTATTATAGAAATTTAGAAGTATGACGATGAGCAGACCGAAAACTGAGCAAATTATTATCTATGCACTTTCGTTTGTGATGATGAAGGTGGTGTTGGTGGTGGTGGTGGTCATAATCTAATCATATTCTTACATCTGTTCTGAAAAATTCAGCTCGTTATAGACAAGATTAACATTTTGCTTAAATACATCTAAAGGAAAACGACCGGAAAACAGAAAAGAAATATTATTTTTAAACTCAGACTTTATCAATTATTTTAGATTTTCTTTTGAACTCGGGGAGTATTTGCAGCTTTTGTCTCATGTAATTCCTAATTATTGTCTTTTTGTTGAATTTATCTAACTGCAACATTCTACATAAAGGTGTCTAAGCAGCAAGATCAATCAATCAATCAATCATTTTTAACACAATATGCAAGACTCATTCTTCATGAAGGTGTGTATTGTGTAAGTAGCCAGATCATCTAACACAAAATATCCAGACGAAGGTAATAATATCATACATGTAGATGTAAAAAACGATGGAAACAGAATTTAAAAAAACGGAAAAAACGTCGGTTTTTTTTAAGAAAAAAAACCACAAAAAACGATGAAAAACCGAAACTTAGAATAAATTGACTTTACTACATCTAAAACCGCATTTTAACCTTGAAACCTTGCTTAGGAAACTAATACACGCTATCTCTTAAATGTTGATGTTAAACGATGAAATAATGAATTTAGTTAGCTGAATCCTTGTGAGTTGGAGGAAAACATAAGGAGTAACAGAAAAATTAAAATTAAAGAAAATAATAACAGAAAGTAAATGAAAAATGAAAAAATAAAGTGAAAGAAAAAAGAAAAAACGATAAAAAACGATGGGAAAAATTAAAAAAAAGGAAAACCTCGTTTTGGGAAGGGAATTTTAACAAATGAAAAAACGACGTTTTTGGGAGAGAATTAAAGACAACGGGAAAAAACGAATTTTACAACTATGGAAGGTATCATCAAGTCACCGTGCGATCTAGAAAGATTTAGTTTTTCATGAGATGCGATCATTACTACTACATTCATCATGACGATGATCTTCATCATCGTCGTCGTTATAATCATTTCTTTTGAACTGACCAATGAAAACGTCAGGTTCATCGCCATCTATCCACGTCTCCAATGGCAACGGTTTGTCATGAAAGTCGCGATTCAACGGATCAACATCTAAGATGAACAATCAATCAATCAGTCAATCAATCATATCGATCCATCAATCAATCAATCAATCAATCAATCAATCTATCAATCAATCAACCTATCAATCAATCCATCTTTCAATCAATCCATATATCAATCAATCCATCTATCAGTCAGTCAGCCAATCAATCAATCAATCAATTAATCAGTCAATAGTTCAATCAATCAATCTATCGATCAAAGTCTATTAATTTTCCTACTTAGAGGCGCTCCCTTCCTAGGCCAAGGGAAAAATAGCAATCTTCGACACTTTGTGAAACAGTTTGGTAAGTGTCGCATTTAGTCAAGGGAAACCTGTTCCAGGTTGTTTTGGAAATGGAGGAACGGCTCTGCATTGTCGCATAAAGTCACCGTGTGATCTAGTAAAATGTAGTTCTTCATGAGTTGTTCAGGATAATTGTTTTCGTCACTTTAATGATATTTATGATCGGTTATGACGCGGTCAATATTGACACAATGCATCCCAAACTTATATAGATTATCTTTAAAACGTTAAAAAGGTGTTTAGCTTGCTGCTGCATATAGCGACACTGTTGCGTAAAATTTACCAGTAATAAGAGGTTCAGCGTTTCCCTCTTCATATCACTGAACTTTGTGCTTGCAATTCAGTATATAATTGGAAAGAGAGATTGTGCAAGGCTTTCCAATGTAATCATTTATTTTCAATAATAGCAACATCAGGTATATTACTCACAAGTTTAAGGCCAATTTACACAAAGCTGTTGACGTCTTTTAAGTCTTAAAATGAATTTTACATCTTTTTTATATCAGTGGTTCATCTTTTATAATCTTAATCTTTACTTCAGTAGAGTCTCGCTTAATTTTTGTGTAGCCCGTTCTTTTTTTATTTTATTTTTTCGTGTATGATGGGCTTTGGCCACAGTCGATTTTATATTAGATCATTTTGCAATATAACGTTAATAATAATAAGGGCGCATAAATAC
The DNA here is from genome assembly GCA_945859605.1 of Lumbricus rubellus. Lineage (NCBI taxonomy): Eukaryota > Metazoa > Annelida > Clitellata > Crassiclitellata > Lumbricidae > Lumbricus > Lumbricus rubellus. The sequence goes on from OX243821.1 coordinate 34,587,797, forward strand.
ACACCTGTATAAATCTACCCCGATTGGTATAAATAATTTATCGCGAATTTGCAAGCAATTATCAGTTCTGCAAAATTCACTAATAAAAGTACAAACATGGTAATTACCGATTTATGAAAAAAATATCCAATGTTCTTTAATCTTTCAGGCTAAATCTAATCTAGCTCAGTCCAAACTATAGATTTCAAACATGTTAAGATGCTGCAAACAATGTATATAATTAAAATGTCTTGCTCCTGGAAGACAATGGTCTCGGTAAAGAATTAATAACACACACGCACACCCCTCAAAACAGCCATCTTGTAGAAGGTGCAATTGTAGCCTGACCATTCGTATTAAATGTGGTTTCCATTTCCTCTTCCCAGGTTTATCTGTTACTACAAAAAAACTTCGTATGTCTGTCTGTCTGTCTGCCTGTATGTATGTCTGTATTTCTGTCTGTCTGTCTATCTGTTTGTCTGCCTGTCTGTCTATCTGTTTGTCTGTTTGTCTGTCTATCTGTCTATATGTCCGTGTGTCTGTGTGTCTGTATTTCTGTCTGTCTGTCTATCTGTTTGTCTGTCTGTCTGTCTGTCTATCTGACTGTCTGTCTGTCTATATGTCCGTGTGTCTGTGTGTCTGTGTGTCTGTCTGTTTGTCTGCCTGTCTGCCTGTGTACCTGTCTTTCCCTTGTGACATGTCTTCCTTCTTCGTAGTTCCAATGTGGTGACGTTGGAAGCGGAGAAGATGGTGACATTGATGAATATCTTTATATCCACCTCAGCTGTTACCATACCACTGCACGGAAGGCTCACCTTAAATACTGCAACGCCAACAATAAAAACATTTCTGAAGAAAATATAAAAGTTCTCAGATCATGATCCTTATATAACTCAGAATCAACATCTTTTGCAGGTGTTTAATTTTGTCGTGTTAAGACGCCGTAAGTAGTTTTCGGATGCTCTAATTCTCAAATGCCTAATTAAATAAAAGGTGTTTAGAGGAGTAAATGCTTGGCACAAATATCACAACTAGCAGAATGCTTATGATGTTTATTGTTTTATATAATGGCAAAAGAGAATTAAGGATTAAGAATTTAATATACAATGGAAGTTTTAATATTCGTTAATATTTGTGAATATCTACAAATTTTAAAAATTATTCGTAAAATGCGAATAATACACGTTCAAAGGTTGTGGTTTACCTGACTTAGTGGTCGGCACTTCTCCGTTGTATCGTATGCTGGTCGTTGGTGCACTCATCGCCTGTGTGTTAGAGGCTGATAGACCGAGGCTGTAATACATCTAGCACACAGATGAAAACTGACTGATGTACCAACGCTCATTTTTAGACACCTTTAAAAGCAATACATACAATGTTATATAAATGTGCCGTTGTAATTTTATCGCAATCTTGAAGATAGTACTTCTTCGTTGTTTCGTATAATATTACATAGGTCAGCGGTTCCCAACCCGTGGCCCGCGGGCCAAAAGTGGCCCGCGAGGCCTCTCAAAATGGCCCGCCAGACCTCAACAATGGCACTCATGTTTCAAAAAATTAACAAAAACATATGAAAAAATTGACAATTTGGACAGGATAGAACATGTAGCCTAATTATTTTCTATTACAAATTATTTTATTTTGAAGTCTATAAACATCAAACATTCTACTTTGAAAAGTTTGAATTGATTATAACAATTTCATATGCTTTTAGTTAATTAAATTTTAGCTTTGTAGCCCCCTAAATGCTCTAATCTTCTTTAACTAAGAAAAAGTGGCCCTCGTGTCCTCCAACATAGAAAAAGTGGCCCTACAGTCAAAAAAGGTTGGGAACCACTGACATAGGTGAACTTATCGCCTGTGTTCTAGAAGCTGATAGACAGGCTGTAATACATCTAGCACACACAAAATCATGAAGATGTCATTTAGACACCCTTAAAAGGATTAAATTTGATGTTATGTAATGGACAAATGTGACACCGTTTTAGAGAATTCATTTACTTAGCAGTTCAACATATAACGCTAATGTTCACCGTTTTAAAGGTGTTTTAAGGAAACGCAAATGATAGCCTATACGAGCAGGTTATGCAAACAAACTTTCATCATAGAGGAAAAACTAACTGCTGTGGTGCGTTAATGTCGGCTTGGTATATTGCATCGGACTACCTGTGAGGGCTCTATTGTTCCAACAGTATTCAGGGCCATAATTCTGCACAGGTTTAATTCTCACGGAGTCTGTATTTGCACCAAAGCTGCTAAACTGATATCAGAATTGAAATCATTATAGTGATGAGGATAATGTAGAGTTTGTTGATTGTAATGATGTCTCGGAGCCAGATAATGTTGAAATCGATGATATCATAGGCTTACCAACTTTGTATGTGGAAAGCATACAACAAAGCGTTACATGTGTATAAATGACCGTAGACTCGATGATTGTGCTGATATTTTAACTTAGTTAGGCTTTATAGTTTGACAATTTCATTCCTGAGTTTGAATTGAATGTCGTTGTTGATCAAACATGGACTAATTTTATATTATAGGCCTCAAATGGTGTGTGCATGGTGAAAAATATACCCCAGGTTATCCAATATGTGATTTTTTATAGGTTAGCCGAACCATAACCCTAAAATACCAAATAAGGGAGATCATCTGCTGTCTTTTCCACATCCGTTTTAGCAAGATTATACCCAATAAATACACCACAGGGATCTGGTCATGAGAAAAATATAAAAAAAAGTGCTTCGAAACCAGCGATTAAACACCCGTTTCAGTAAGATCACTTGCTTATAAGTAAGAGAAGAACACAATTAAAAACCGTTGGATATAAAGGTACCACAATTATTATTACTTGATGGCTAAGAAAAGGATATAATCCGGGAATTCGCAGAAAATTGTGTAGAGACTTAGAAGCAAAAAAAAAAAGTTATTCTAATATTTGCAATTAAACACCCGTTTCAAAAAGATCACTTGCTAATAAGTAAGGGCGTAAAATAAACAACATAATGTTGACGTACCGATGAAAACCTAAGCACAGCAATCGATGTCTAAGTAAGAAAAAAAATAATAATATAATCCGGATATTCTGAGTAAAATAATTACGGACGTACTGCTGGATCAGGCGGTGAACGGCGAAGGTTTTGCCAATTGAAGTAGATATCGAATGTATCTGATCGAATGGGAAGATTGAAGGACAAAGCATAATCATTGACGATACCAGATCGCACGTAGAATACCTCTCCACTAATACCTGTCAACAAAGAACAACAATGATAGAATTGATCAGTGATGAAATCATAGGATGATGATGACAACAATAAAATAAAAATATCAATAGTAGAAATAATAGTAATATTAATAATAACAATGATGATGATGATGATGATGATGACGATGATGATGATAAAAATAATGATAAAACTAACATTATATTATTATTAATATCATCATCATCATCATCATCATCATCATCATCATCATCATCATCATCATCATCATCATCATCATCATCATCATCATCGTCGTCGTCGTCATCATCATCATCATCATCATCAACATCATCGTCGTCATCATCATCGTCATCATCATCATCATCATTAATCAACAACGATGACGACCACAACATCATCATCATCATCCTCATCCTCATTATTATTGTAACAATATTAACCAAAAATGAAAATAATGGTATCTATAATAATAATACTAGAAATAATAGGCAACTCTGCAACTTTGGAATTTTATTAAACGTTTTTTCCATCGTTGAAAGATGGATTGTCTTTGTTCATGCGGAAAACCGATATAAAACTGGAAGAATGGAAGAAGATGGATGTGAATGAGAAAAAGTGAGAATCATGCGGAAACGATGAAATGATGGACGAGAAAAACTCATTAAATCATCCATCCATTATTCCAACCATGGAATACGTTAGTCCAATACATTATAGTCTAGTATAGGCATTCATTATACATTATAGTCTAGTATAGGCATTCATTATGTGTATTGACCGAAAGTTCACTTTAGACACCTGCAAAACGTTATTGATCAGCACTATATCAATGTTGCTTTACCAAATATTGCTATTACCCATTGCAATTGATTATCAAGTGCTGTAATAATAATTATGCCAAGCAATTTATGTCCAGGGTGACGTTCTCTGTTGTCATAGACCATGGTCAAATCGGATCCACCTATATCGCTATTACATGTATGAATATCACTACAGATACAATGGTCAAAAACAGCCAAAATTCATACAGATAATTGTGTAAAATAAAAATTATCTTAGCCGCTGCTTTTTAGTAGCAGGCGATTCTTAAACTAAATATATCTTGCACTCTTGTGAAAAAAATATATCTAAGTATCCAAAGAAATAGATAATTAATTTGAATGAATTATCCGAAACCGTAATCGAAATTATTTTTATACATTAACTCCATCACGAACTTTTCTCAAAACATTTGGGTGAAGTCTAAACTTTTTGAGAAATCCATCATACCTAAAATGCGCGATAAAATAATGTATATCCCGAAAATACGCACGCTCACATTGGTGATACGATCTAAGAGTCATAAGGATGTGGCAAGAAAAGTTCAATTTGGACACCTTCGAAACGTTGATTCACAAAGCTATATAAATGCTCATTAATCTACACTTCAACCGTACAAGACATCCTTAACGTTATATATTGGCAACTATGATATAAAAAAATTAATCCTCATATTAGACACCTTAAAAAGTGTCTGACTTAAGCCATTAAATTACATCAAACCACACTGCAATATGTTATTTCAAGATGATGTAGCGCCACATAGCGTAAAGGAAACGGGTTAACCCTCGAGTGCCCAAGGGGGGGGGGGGTCCGACCGGACCCCAGGCCTGTTTTTCCCGGATAACTTTTTAAAGGCTAGGGATCTGCATAAATGCTTTTAGGTATTCCTAGAGCAACCATTTGGGCATAGAATGGTATATTTTGCGTGAGTATGGTCCAACCCTGCACCCCACAACCACAGTATATACTAAGGGTACCCCATGATATGCGGCTGATATTCATACAAGCGCATGGTTACTGGTCAATAACTATTATTTTATACCAGGTGGTGCTATTGTGATATAATATATATATATCAATCGATTGCAAATTTAGTTGGGATTACTTAAAACTAAATTATATAACGATATTCCAATCCCTTCTCAAGATATTAACATGAACACGCTGGGGTCCGCGCCGGACGTATAGGCTTTCCTTCGATGAATAACGCAAGCATGCAAGCATAACATATGTATTACGAGATTTTTACACTATTAGTTTACACCAGGTGGTGTTATTGTGCTATGAGATACATCAATCGATTGCAAATTCATTTGGGATTACATTGAAATAAATTCTATAACGATATTCCAATCCCTTCTCAAGATATTGGCATGAAAACGCTAGGCTTCCTTTGGTCAATAACGCAAGCAAGCGTAAAATGTGTATCACGAGATTTTACACTATTATTTAACACCAGGTGGTGTTATTGTCATATAAGATACACCAATCGATTGGAAATTCATTTGGGATCACATAGAACTAAATTCTGTGACGATATTCCAATCCCTTCTCAAGATATTAACATAAAACGCTGGGGTCCGCGCGGACCCCCCCCTTGGGCCTTTGTGTACCAAAAAATACCTTGGGCACTCGAGTGTTAAACCCCGTGCATGGAGTCTAGGGAACTCGAGACCAAGTGCTCTTGGTCACTGTAAAAAATTATACGAGTCATAGAAGTGATAATGGCTTCAAAAGGCGATAATAATAGATACTATTGCTACTAATACGCCGACGACGATAATGATGACGATGATGATAATGATGATTATTAAATCGGAATAATTTGTCTGCTTTCTGCAAGTTGCTTATCTTTTTAGCCGTGGCTGGGCTAGGCTGGGAGCGCCTCTGAATAGGCTTCTTGAAGGGGCGTTATAATAGTTTGCGGAATGGATGAATGAGTGAATGAGTGAATGAGTGAATGAATGAATGAACAAATGAATAAATGAATAAATGAATAAATGAATGAATGAATGAATGAATGAACGAACGAACGAACGAACGAACGAACGAACGAACGAACGAACGAACGAACGAACGAATGAATGAATGAATGAATGAATGAATGATGGTGGTATAGCATTGGTTCGATTATCGTATAACTCTGTGTTTAGAAAACTGCGAAAGTGGGGGTGAATGCAATTATCAGCAGAGGTTGGCAATTTAATAATCCGCCCACCCAGATGTGCTCCATCTTAAACAACCGTCTTAAATGTCTTACCATACACATACTGCTTCAATTAAAATCAAGTTACAGGGCTCCGTATAACATACCCTTAGCAATAAAGATAGGGGATTTACTACCGGGCACGGTAAGACTCCCACATAAACCATTACACCGTCTGACTTCTAAGCAGCTGAAAAGACTATTTTTGACCACTAATGGTCAAGTTGTGTTGCACTATGGATTACTTTCTCAACAGCTGGAATTTCCTGAGAGTCAGTTTATTTATGCAATGCAGAACTGCAGCCGCAAACCGTTGTAACCAAAGTTCTACCCAAACCCACCCTTATGTATAATTATTTGACAACCATTTTGAGGTGTCTAATATTAGCAATGCATACAGCAGATCGTTAAAATGATGGCAACTACGACGTACTTTGTAAATGTGATGCGCACAGATGGGCTGGAAAATTAGATGATGCTGGTTATAGGATTACACACTGGCACTTCCATGAGCGTTTCCTACTAAACTTAAAACGTTCTTTTCGGGCGCGCTGGAGTCGGGAGCGCCTCTGGATAGTTTTTACTTGAAGAAGCGCTATGTAAATTGTCCGAATGTATGAATTTAGGATACGTTGATCATGACTCTGTTCCGTGTCCCACCTTTATGTATCAGTTGGTGACGACCATTTAGAGGTGTCTAATACTAGATGAAATGATTCTCGATAAAATAATAATTCTATTTAATTTACTAATTCCATATTCATTAAAATTGCCTTTTTATAATTTGCCTATATACTTGCAACCAAATTGGTTCTGGGTCCACAAGTTGATCATATCTACAGTTTTATGATTATATTCTAATTTTTATCCACAATCTATCCATACATAATTTATAAGATGTTAATGGGTCAACTCCTCGGCATACATGCGTGATCTCAACTACCACTGGACGTTCTTTCCGCTCTTTAGACCGTCATGACCTTCTTGTACCACGGTCTCGAGTCTTTTATAGCCTAGCATCTTGCCTTTGCTTCTGTCGGACCTTTGCTGTGGAATGGCCTTCCTACTATATGATTTGTACTCAAATCTGATCTAGAAGTGTTGCTGTTTCTGCTCCTTTCTTTAAAACTTATCTTATCCCAGTAGGATCTTCGCACTGGGAGCGCTTCTGATTAGGTTGTATATTGTGAGAGGCGCTTTATAAATACAAAAATAGTATTGTGTAGTGTAGTAGTATAGTAATACAATTTAATAAGTTTTGATCAGAAAGAAAATGATGTTCTAATCGCATCCAGTAAAAGCTGATCAAACCATCGATTAATAAATAGTTAAATAAGGTAATTAATAATTAAAATCATCTTTTCAAAACGAGTGTAAAATGGATCGAATTTTGGTTGTAACGGTTTTAGTCAAAATAATATAATTGGAGACTAAATTAGATTGAAATTATTTTGAAAGTTTCTGCTGGTAATTATACACGAAAGAGACAATGTTTTAAGGGTGTTTTAGGAGAGCAGTTTTGACAATAATTTTAAAGTCCGTATTCGTGTCCTTATATAATAGAGTCTTCAAGGCTTTTAGGGTGTGACATGATCGAGTTAGACAAATGTTTAGCCTGTTCATAATGATGATGTTCATGATGATGATGATGATGATGATGATGATGATGATGATGATGATGATGATGATGATGATGATGATGATGATGATGATGATGATGATGATGATGATGATGACGAGAATGATGATGACGACAACGACGACGACGATGATGACAATGACGACGACAATGACGACGACGATGATGATGACAACGATAAAGACAACGACGATGGTGTCGATGATAACGACGACGACAACGACGATGGTGATGATAACGATGATGACGATGACGATGAAGAAGATAATGACGATGGTGACGATGATGACGACGACGATGATGATTATGATGATGATGACGTTGACAAAAACGAATAGAGAAGGTGCAGAACATATTCTATTCGAAGAGAAAACGAATCAAAAATGTCCGCTTGGAATGGGAGAAGAAGTCTCACTTTTGCAGACTAACAGAAAAAATTAAACTAAAATTTGGAAATTATGGTACTTTAAATACCGAACACAGTAACACACCCTCTGCTGGAGATCATTCATTCATTCATTCATTCATTCATTCATTCATTCATTCGGACATTTGTATAGCGCTTTTTCAAGTAAAAACTACTCAGAGGCGCTCCCGACTCCAGCGAGCCCAAAAAGAACAGTTTTAAGTTTAGTAAGAAACGATTCTGGTAGAGCCCCAGGGTGTAGGCGCTGATCAAAAAGGAAGGCTATTCCAGACCACCGTTCCAAACACAGAATAGTTTCGAGACTTCATGCTCCCAACCTTCATTGATTCACACCACTGCCAATAGCTAAATATGTAGACACCTTTTTCAGTCATAATAGATATTTTATATAAGTTTGCAAATAACGATGGTAGGCCTATCTAGTAGAAACGAAGGTATAGCCTACTCGTTAATGGTAAGAAATGTCAATTAGCAACAAAAACGGTGTGTATAAAACGCTGTAACTAGGCAGCGACCAGTGCAGTAAGTCCAAAGCGTGGAGAAAAGAGGAGTGGACGCCACTCAGCCTGTCTTTACACAAATATCCAGCGTCTTCATTTAACGTAGTTCACTACTAATAATCTGTCAATGCATTATTTATCCCACGATGGTTAACATATACATAAGACTCAATGTTTGTATGTTTGTATGTGCACTTGTTATAGGACTCAGAGGCGCTCCCGATGCAGAGCGGACACTGCATCGGAGTTTCACGCCGAAGCGCTGAGCAATTGTAAGTGAAGGACTTGCCCAAGGTCCTTACGCGGCTTGAGGGTGGATTCGAACCTCGGACCTTCCGGCTCCAAGGCAACGACGCCACCACTAGACCACCGCGCCCCACAATGCACTCAGTGCTAACGACATCAAATTCTTAGTCTCTGCATATTATGAAGGCGGGAGGTTACTCCTCTCCTTCTCCGTCTCAGCCTCTCAATGCTCGATTCCATCTCTTCTTTTGGGCGCGATATAAATTTCTAGATCGCGATATTAGCCGTGAAAGCCCCTCTTGAGATGTCTAAATTTACAGGCTCATTAATTTAAAACCTATTTGTATTACCGTGGCTGGGGTGGGAGCGATTCTGTGTAGGTTTCAGTGAACTAAATAAGTTGTTCGTAGCGTCATCTTATAAGACAAATAATAATCGTAAAAGAGGTTAGCAATTATCAAACTTTACCAGTTGGCGATGATACCAGTGATAAACATTGACTGAAATAAGACCATGTGATCGAATGTTACCCGTTGCTTGCGCTTATAAAGCAAAATAATCAACTTAAAAGAGGTGTATAATTATTTTGCCGATCATGACGTCCCAATAATAAAATAACGGTTAGCGTACTGAACGTAAAGCATACTTACCTAACAGTCGTTCAGTTTCCGTTTCGTTCATAAAAAGATTGAAATGCCCCAAAATGATCGTAAAATTCACGATCAAAACAATCAAACGAACTAAAACCGTGATCGGTTTCATATTCAAGCGACAGATTACAAACAATTTTCCGATTTTTCAGTCAAAACTTCGATACAGTTAATCCACAATACACGCTTAGTGTTAATCCATTCGCATAGCCTCGAAACCTTTCGCATAGCCTCGAAACCTTTCGTATAAAACCTCGGAACCAATAACACCGTTTTGTGAATGCTTTATTCCTCTAAAACTTGAATGAATTTCAATGATAGAATCCAACGATATTTCGTAGAGTTTTCAATTGTATTTAAACGTAAGAATTTGATGATTTATTCGTAAAATTGTCTTTATTTAAGAGAAGTCGATCGCAAGTAATAAAACGAGAGTTGTTGATGTAGGCTGGTCTTGTTGTTGTCCGCTGAATATACCCTGCGTTGAATATTCATGATATGCAAATGAGGTAATGAATATTAATTATCCAACAGCTTGAGTGAGTGAGTGGCGCAGCAAGCGGTCAGTTAGGAGAAGTATTTTTTAACCGTTGTTCAATAGATGGCGTGATATCTGGTCTACTATCGCCACCTTGCGAATACGAGTTTGACTTTTACTTGGAAGATCGGTGAGCATGCAACATAATGGACAGAGATGCAGAGAGACAGACAAGCATACAGACACGCAGACAGAACCTAACCCTAAATCTAACCCTAAAAATGATGACAATTAGTTTGATGAATAACAAATGAAATAATTTATAGAGTTGAAACGATATTAAAATAATTTCCAGAAATCGCAATAAAGCAACAAAATCGTGTTTAATGTGCAAAGAATTAAGTCACGACCAGTACAATTACCTGGGCATGGCGTTAAACTGCATCCATCCTTTGCCACAGGGAACCATCAACGTCCCTGTGCCGGTCCTAAGCCCGGACAAAATGAGGAAGGTTTGCCAGATGGGTGGCGATACGCTGGCAGTGAAAAACCAAAACGATTGTAATCCGCAAAAACCACGACACAAGTGACATAGCGACCCAGATGCTTCAAGGTGTCATGATGTGGAGCAGACATGCACAGGCCGGTCAGGACAGACCGATGGAGAGGGTCGGGGGAGAGAGCGTGGGACACAACGGGCATTGACCCACGTTGTCCTTCATGCCTCTTTCTCATGATTCTCTTCAATCAGACAAGGTTTAGATGCTCCAAGATGTTAATGGTATGGAGCAGACCTGCTGACCGGACCGGTTGAAGCTGGGCAACATGGCACGAGACAGACTCAGACAGAGAGTGGCATCGGGACTCCTACGGGCATTGAGCCTAAGGATATTGATGATGATGAGTACAATAATTATTATAGATGAGATGGAATACCACGGAGGGCTAGGAACTTTGAATGTATGTGCATGTTTGTTTGTTTGTTTTTTGTATGTGCACTAGTTATAGCACCCCTTCAATCTCGCTACTCAGAGGCGCTTCCGACTGCAGCGCGGACACTGCATCGGAATTTCATGCCGTAGCGCTGAGCAATTGCGAGTGAAGGACTTGCCCAAGGTCCTTACGCGGTGACTTGAGGTAGAATAGAACCTGCAACCTTCCGGCTGCAAGGCAACGAACATATCCACTACAACACCGCGCCCCGCATGGTGGGTGTATGGGTGTGAGTGTGTGTGTGCGTGCGTGTGTGTGAGTGAGTGTGTGTGTGTGTGTGTGAGTGTGCTTGTGCTTATGTGTATGTGTGCGTTTGCGATAAATAATGAAATAATAGTACATATAATATACATGTAATGTTTGTGTGTTTCGCTTTTCCAACATAATAATAAAAAAAAGATGTTGATCATTTGCATAAATTGTAGGTCACGTGGTTAGCCCAAGTCACATCATCTAGTAGGCCTACGAATTAGTCGCTTAGTTATTCATGAACCAAGTAAATGATTGACAGGTTCATAATGTGACCTGTTTTCACCTTTAGCCCTGCGGCGAATTTTTTTTTACGTGGACGACCTAGATAAAAAAAATTATATTGCCCGCTACAATGCTATCCCAAAAATGTATAGAATATATTGATGTAATATTTTGACGAAATAACTATACGCGCAAATGTAATTGCAACATTTTTGTTAAGTATAATGAATATAATAAATATATTATGTCAAAATGTAGTTTCAGCTAGTACAACGTGATGGCTTTTAAGACACCTTTTAAAAATGATCATAATGCTAAATAAATATTCATATCCTTAAAACGTTCTGCAGTTTGGTCTCATGTAGGTTTGTGTCGATTGCATGAAAAGTACATAATAATAGAAAATAAATAATAATTAATTAATATTGCTGGAAAGAATCTGCGAACTATTATACAATTGTAGAATTTTTTCTCTTTTAAGACCATACACAACATTAATATCATGCATTGTTCAAAAAGCTTACAATGTTTTATATTATAATATTCTTATATTATAATAATCATCGTCATTATAAATTATAAATAAATTTTTTTCTAATTATATCATAATTATTAGAATTCTGATAAAATACAGTGAATGTTTTTACATGATGGAAAAGACTTTTTCTCTTTACAAGGGCAACAAAAGATTGACTGAGTGGTTGTCTGTGAATGAATGAATAGATGAATGAGTGATTAAGTGATGATGATGATGATGATGATGATGATGATGATGATGATGATGATGATGATGATGATGATGATGATGATGATGATGATGATGATGATGATGATGATGATGATGATGATGATGATGATGATGATGATGATGATGATGATGATGATGATGATGATGATGATGATGATGATGGTAGCAACGGTTCAACTTTGTGTTTAGACAACTGCAACAGTTGGATGGTGTTAAACCCGTATAGGATGCCATTACCAGCAGCGGCTGGCTATTTAAACATCCGTCTATCCCAGTGATTCCCAACCTGTGTGCCGCGGCACACTAGTGTGCCGCGAGAACTTTGCAGGTGTGCCGCGGAAAAATTCTAAAATGTTATTACTGATTCAAAGCAAAACATCCGAAAACATCATCACTGCAACATCAAAACTTAAGTCAGTTGGTCTTAATCTTTCACACTGTAGCTGTGTAGCAGGTTAAGATCTCCAATGGAAATCTTGATTGTTTTCCCAGTCATTGAATCTCAGTTAAAAAAGAAAGTTGCACCTAAATCATCGACAATTTTGACTGGATAACATGGGCGGAGTTGCGGAGTTTGGTTTCCGTTTTCTTTGGGAGGGGGACTAAAAACTTGGGCTTTGTTTGGGGCGAAGACTCAAATTTTTTCCTCAACCCAAAAAGTTGATTTTTTTCCCAGTATGATTGTCGTCTCTGGAGCCTCATTTCAATTTGATCAGATCAAATTGATCTGCTGACTGAATATAGACTCACTATAGTACGCTATTATTTAGATAAGAGGAACCTTAAAATTAGAATAAATTATTATTAAATAATAGTGACAAAAAGATTAAAAATTGATAATTATAATTAAGTGTGCCGCGGAATTTTTTATTCCTTCTTAGTGTGCCGCGAAATTTTGTATTCCTTCTTAGTGTGCCGCAAGCCAAAAAAGGTTGGGAATCACTGGTCTATCCAGGTGTGCTCCCTCTTAAACAACCGTCTTACATTACTTGCATAATAATAGGGCAATTAAAATCGAGTTACAGGGCTCCGTATAACTTACCCTGTGCAATAATAGTATGGGATTTTACTACCGGGCACTGTAAGCTTCCCACATAAACCATTTCAACGTCTGACTTCTAAGCAGCTGCAAAGACTATTTTCGACCACTAAATGGTCAATGTTGTGTCGTACTTTGGATGACTTTTCAAACAGCTGGACTGCTTCGTTATAGGCAACTTAATAGCAATACATACAGAGTTCCATTTTATATAAAAATATGAGTCAACCATTTTGAGGTGTCTAATATTAGCAATGCATACAGCAGATCTTCAAAATGACGGCAACTTCTTTGGAAATGTGATGCGCACAGATAGGCTGGAAAAGGAGATGATGCTGGGGCTACGCCTACGTCCTCGGACTTTACCAGAATATAGTTCCTTAATAAACTTATAACAATTCTTTTGGGCGCGCTGGAGTCAGGAGCGCCTCTGAGTAGCTTTTCCTACATGAAGGAGCGTTATGTAACTGTCCCAATGAATGAATGAATGATTATTTGATCATGATTTTAAACCGTGTCTAACCATCATGTATCATTTTGTGACAACCATTTTGAGGTGTCCAATTCTAGAAAAAAAAATTGATAAAATAATAATTCTATTTAATTTACTAATTCCATTTTCATTAAACTTCTTTTTTATATATCGCTTACTTGCAACCAAATTGTTACTGTGTTCAAACGTTGATAATATTTCCAGTTTTATTATTATATTATAATTTTTTGTACATAATTTTTAAGATGTTCATGAGCTCCTCGGCAAAATTGTGTGATCACACTAAAGACGGTAAAAGTAATTTAGATTTTAGAAGATTACTGTCCAGTAACGAATGGCTGTTTATTAGCGATGCATACCAAGTATCTTTCAAAGTAGCCAATGTTTTACCGAGTCCCAACTTTATATAGCATTTTCTTACAACCATGTTAAGGTGTCCAATTCTAGATAAAATAATTTTTTGGCCGAATAGTAATTTAATTTGATTTATACTTTCATTTTCATTCCACCTTTTTACATATCGCTTACTTGCAAGTTGCAACCTAGTTGTTGATGCGCCCATAAGTTGATATTATTTCCAGTTCCATTACTACATTATAAATAGGTAAAGCTCCTCGCTTGCTCTGTAATAGGCGGCCTATCTCCCACTGGACTTCCTCCTCGCTCTTTAGACCGTCATGACCTTCTTGTACCACGGTCTCGGACTGTCACAGCCCAGCAACGTGCCTTAGCTTCTGTTTGTCTTTTGCTGTGGAATGACTTCCCTACCATGATTGGTACTCAAATCTCATCTGGTTCTGTGCATATCTTTAAAACTTTTATTTTTCCAGTGAAATCTTCGCACTGGGAGTGCCTAAGATTATTGTGAAAGGCGCTTTAAAAATACAAAAATAGTATAGTGTAGTATCAATGCATGTAGTAGTATTGTAATACAATTTTATAGGTTTTGATAAGAAAGAAAATAATGTTCTAATCGCATCCAGTCAAAACTGGTAAAATTGTCGATTAATTTTGATAAATAATTAAAATCAGTTTTTCAAAACGAGACTAAAAATGGATCGAGATTTGGTTGGAAAAGCTTTAGTTAAGATAATCTTTGGGGGCAAAAATGGATTGAAATTTGAAAGTTTCTGCTGGTAATTATACACGAAAGAGACAATTTTTAAGGGTGTTTTAGCATAATGGCTTTTGTTAATAATTTAACAGACCGTAGTCGTGTCCTTATATAATCAAGTTTACAAGACTTTTAGGGTGTCAAATGATCCAGTTAACTGTTAAACAAACGTTTAGTATGTCCACAAAGATGATGATGATGATGATGATGATGATGATGATGATGATGATGATGATGATAATAAAGAGATAATTAGAGGAATTGTCGAGTTATCATTAAATCTAATCTAATCGGCGATTACATTTTGAAAAGTAAGTCCTAATCAATTTGATTAAATCTTGTCCATTGAAATTAGTTGGAAGTGGGACAAAAATTTCAATTTTATCAAGCGCCAACGCGATAACGACGACGACGACGATGACGACGACGATGGTGTCGATGATAACGACGACGACAACGACGATGATGATGATAACGATGATGACGATGACGATGACATTGACGACGACGACGATGAAGAAGATAATGACAAGGACGACGATGATGACGACGACAACGATGATTATGATGATGATGACGTTGACAAAAACGAATAGAGAAGGTGCAGAACATATTCTATTCGAAGAGAAAACGAATCAAAATGTCCGCTTGGAATGGGAGAAGAAGTCTCACTTTTGCAGACTAACAGAAAAAATTAAACTAAAATTTGGAAATTATTGTACTTTAAATACCGAACACAGTAACACACCCTCTGCTGGAGATCATTCATTCATTCATTCATTCATTCATTCATTCATTCATTCATTCATTCATTCGGACATTTGTATAGCGCTTTTTCAAGTAAAAACTACTCAGAGGCGCTCCCGACTCCAGCGAGCCCAAAAAGAACAGTTTTAAGTTTAGTAAGAAACGATTCTGGTAGAGCCCCAGGGTGTAGGCGCTGATCAAAAAGGAAGGCTATTCTAAACACAGAATAGTTTCGAGACTTCATGCTCCCAACCTTCATTGATTTACACCACTGCCAATAGCTAAATATGTAGACACCTTTTTCAGCCATAATAGATATTTTATATAAGTTTGCAAATAACGATGGTAGGCCTATCTAGTAGAAACGAAGGTATAGCCTACTCGTTAATGGTAAGAAATGTCAATTAGCAACAAAAACGGTGTGTATAAAACGCTGTAACTAGGCAGCGACCAGTGCAGTAAGTCCAAAGCGTGGTGAAAAGAGGAGTGGACGCCACTCAGTCTGTCGCTACACAAATAACCAGCGTCTTCATTTAATGCAGTGCACTAATAATATCTTCCAATGCATTTGTCGCATTACATTATGCCACAAGTTGAAAACGATGGCTAACTTATACGTTAGCTTTAATGCATTCAGTGCTAGAGACATCAAATTCTTAGTCTCGGCATAGGGCGGAAGGTCAGTCCTCTCCCTCTCTGTCTCAGCCTCTCATTGCTCTATTTTAACTTTTCTTTTGGGCGCGATATAAATTTCTAGATCACGATGTTTGCCGTGAAAGCCGCTCTTGCGATGTCTAAATTTACTGCAGGCTCTTTAAAACATATTTGTATCACCGTGGTTGGGGTGGGAGCGATTCTGTGTGGGTTTCAGTGATGCTTGGTTTCAATAAAGCTTTTAATTGATGATTAGGGGCGCTGTTTAAATTCTTGACATAAATGATTGAATAGCAGCCGAGTTGTTATACTCTAGTCTGAATGCAAATAACAAAAGTTGTTCGTAGCTTGTTCTTATACGACAAATAATAAACGTAAAAGAGGTTTGTAATTATTTTGACCAGTTAGCGATGATTCCCCAATAACAAATATATTATTTTGACAAAAAAAACCGTGTCAACAAATAGTTTTTGTTGCTTGCATTTATATAGCCAAAGAATATCCTTAAAAGAGGTGTGTAATTATTTTGACCGGTCTAACGTCCCATTAATAAAATAACGGTTAGCCTACAATGAACGTAAACCATACTTACCTAACAGCCGTTCAGTTTCCGTTTCGTTCATAAAAAGATTAAAATGCGCCAAAATGATCGTAAAATTCACGATCAAAACAATCAAACGAACAAAAATCGCGATCGGTTTCATATTCAAGCGACAGATTACAAACAATTTTCTGATTTTTCAGGCAAAACTTCGACAGAGTTAATCCACAATACACGCTTAGTGTTAATCCATTCGCATAGCCTCGAAACCTTTCGCATAGCCTCGAAACCTTTCGTATAAAACCTCGGAACCAATAACACCGTTTTGTGAATGCTTTATTCCTCTAAAACTTGAATGAATTTCAATGATAGAATCCAACGCTATTTCGTAGAGTTTTCAATTGTATTTAAACGTAAGAATTTGATGATTTATTCGTAAAATTGTCTTTATTTAAGAGAAGTCGATCGCAAGTAATAAAATGAGAGTTGTTGATGTAGGCTGGTCTTGTTGTTGTCCGCTGAATATACCCTGCGTTGAATATTCATGATATGCAAATGAGGTAATGAATATTAATTATCCAACAGCTTGAGTGAGTGAGTGGCGCAGCAAGCGGTCAGTTAGGAGAAGTATTTTTTAACCGTTGTTCAATAGATGGCGTGATATCTGGTCTACTATCGCCACCTTGCGAATACGAGTTTGACTTTTACTTGGAAGATCGGTGAGCATGCAACATAATGGACAGAGATGCAGAGAGACAGACAAGCATACAGACACGCAGACAGAACCTAACCCTAAATCTAACCCTAAAAATGATGACAATTAGTTTGATGAATAACAAATGAAATAATTTATAGAGTTGAAACGATATTAAAATAATTTCCAGAAATCGCAATAAAGCAACAAAATCGTGTTTAATGTGCAAAGAATTAAGTCACGACCAGTACAATTACCTGGGCATGGCGTTAAACTGCATCCATCCTTTGCCACAGGGAACCATCAACGTCCCTGTGCCGGTCCTAAGCCCGGACAAAATGAGGAAGGTTTGCCAGATGGGTGGCGATACGCTGGCAGTGAAAAACCAAAACGATTGTAATCCGCAAAAACCACGACACAAGTGACATAGCGACCCAGATGCTTCAAGGTGTCATGATGTGGAGCAGACATGCACAGGCCGGTCAGGACAGACCGATGGAGAGGGTCGGGGGAGAGAGCGTGGGACACAACGGGCATTGACCCACGTTGTCCTTCATGCCTCTTTCTCATGATTCTCTTCAATCAGACAAGGTTTAGATGCTCCAAGATGTTAATGGTATGGAGCAGACCTGCTGACCGGACCGGTTGAAGCTGGGCAACATGGCACGAGACAGACTCAGACAGAGAGTGGCATCGGGACTCCTACGGGCATTGAGCCTAAGGATATTGATGATGATGAGTACAATAATTATTATAGATGAGATGGAATACCACGGAGGGCTAGGAACTTTGAATGTATGTGCATGTTTGTTTGTTTGTTTTTTGTATGTGCACTAGTTATAGCACCCCTTCAATCTCGCTACTCAGAGGCGCTTCCGACTGCAGCGCGGACACTGCATCGGAATTTCATGCCGTAGCGCTGAGCAATTGCGAGTGAAGGACTTGCCCAAGGTCCTTACGCGGTGACTTGAGGTAGAATAGAACCTGCAACCTTCCGGCTGCAAGGCAACGAACATATCCACTACAACACCGCGCCCCGCATGGTGGGTGTATGGGTGTGAGTGTGTGTGTGCGTGCGTGTGTGTGAGTGAGTGTGTGTGTGTGTGTGTGTGAGTGTGCTTGTGCTTATGTGTATGTGTGCGTTTGCGATAAATAATGAAATAATAGTACATATAATATACATGTAATGTTTGTGTGTTTCGCTTTTCCAACATAATAATAAAAAAAAGATGTTGATCATTTGCATAAATTGTAGGTCACGTGGTTAGCCCAAGTCACATCATCTAGTAGGCCTACGAATTAGTCGCTTAGTTATTCATGAACCAAGTAAATGATTGACAGGTTCATAATGTGACCTGTTTTCACCTTTAGCCCTGCGGCGAATTTTTTTTTACTTGGACGACCTAGATAAAAAAAATTATATTGCCCGCTACAATGCTATCCCAAAAATGTATAGAATATATTGATGTAATATTTTGACGAAATAACTATACGCGCAAATGTAATTGCAACATTTTTGTTAAGTATAATGAATATAATAAATATATTATGTCAAAATGTAGTTTCAGCTAGTACAACGTGATGGCTTTTAAGACACCTTTTAAAAATGATCATAATGCTAAATAAATATTCATATCCTTAAAACGTTCTGCAGTTTGGTCTCATGTAGGTTTGTGTCGATTGCATGAAAAGTACATAATAATAGAAAATAAATAATAATCAATTAATATTGCTGGAAAGAATCTGCGAACTATTATACAATTGTAGAATTTTTTCTCTTTTAAGACCATACACAACATTAATATCATGCATTGTTCAAAAAGCTTACAATGTTTTATATTATAATATTCTTATATTATAATAATCATCGTCATTATAAATTATAAATAAATTTTTTTCTAATTATATCATAATTATTAGAATTCTGATAAAATACAGTGAATGTTTTTACATGATGGAAAAGACTTTTTCTCTTTACAAGGGCAACAAAAGATTGACTGAGTGGTTGTCTGTGAATGAATGAATTAACGAATGAGTGACTAAGTGATTTAGTGATTGAGTCAGCTAGCGAGTGAATGAGAGTGTTGATGAGTGAGTGAGTTTGTTTGGTGGGTGTTACTAACCAAATCAACCATCGAAAGAACGACCACAAAGAACCTGTTGCCCACAGCCCTTACACTTACAATCGACCCATTGTTCTCAGCTTCTTATGTCTGTGTCACCCCCTATCTCTGTACATATGTCTCTGTACGTCTGTCTATCTCCCTCTCTTTCTATCCAAAGCAGTTCTTTGTACTTCATCAAGCACAGTATATCCTTACACATAACAGACCATTTCACTACTAAGCCCATGACTCACCGCAAAGTTCCTTAGCCCACAAGGGGTACGCAGCTAACCCACCCCATCAACAAACACCCCAGACTACGCTCTCCTTTAATCAGCATAGCCAACGAGGCAACACTTGACGCTAAGGTAGCTCTAGCTCAAAGCGAACAGGAAATTGATGTACCCTTTCGCAGCGTTGCCACTCCTTGGGGTTTTTCACAAGATCTTGCCTTTTTTGTTCCGAACTTGGGAAATGGGGTTTTTTCCGAGGAACTTGGGTTTTTTTCTTGGGTTTTGTTTCGGCGCAAAAAATCTTGGTTTTTTTTCGAACTTGGGAAATGGGTTTTTTTCCGTGAAAAACTTGGGTTTTTCGGGCAAATTTTGGGTTTTTTGCTTGCGAACCGGAAATTTTTCGATATTTCTTGAAGATTTGGGCAAAATGAAAAAAAAAGGTCGTCAGATTTTTTGGACGGTCAAATGGAATTTTTTTGGAAAATTTCGAAAAAAATTTTGGCGGATGACTAAAAAAAAAAAAAATTGGGGGACGAAAATTTTGAAAATTTCGGAAGATTTGGTCAACTTGGGTTTTCTTGGGTTTTTTCGACAGACCAACTTGGGTTTTTTATTTTTCAGAGTGGCAACGCTGCGCTTTTGTACGCTCAATTATTACTTGAATTGCTTTTGTACGCGGTACACATTAAACGCTCGCACGCGGATCTATTGGATGACAAGGCGGATGTTTGAAGTTGAGTTTAAGGCATGTTGAGTACTGCTCTGTACTTCATTTTTATTTATTTTATTTTATGTGACAATCGTCTAAATGGACAGTTTTACTTGCGTGCAGTTGTGGTGACCTAGTTTTCGGATGTATGTGAGCTGCAGTTACTTACAAGTACAATCGGATTGTTGATAGTTGATGAACTTAGAGGATGGATAAAGTTGAAGGTAAGTTCTCACGAAGGAATTGGATACAATGTAATGTATTTGAGTGGCAAGATAGATAAACACAACGATGATGATGACGATGATGATGGTGGTGGTGGTGGTGTGGTGGTGGTGTGATTGTAGTGATGGTGGTGATGGTGATGGTGGTGGTGGTGATGATGGTGATGGTGGTGATGGTGGTGGTGATGGTGGTGGTGGTGGTGTGGTGGTGGTGATGGTGGTGGTGATGGTGGTGGTGATGGTGGTGGTGATGGTGGTGGTGGTGGTGGTGGTGGTGGTGGTGGTGATGGCGGTGCTGATGCCGATGACAACGATGATAATCATAATAGTTATTATAATATGCACTAGACACTATCCAACACTTGATAAGATCAGAACTATAATGTGTAAGTATGTATGTGCACTTGTTATAGCGCCGCTTCAAGCTCAATACTCAGAGGCGCTCCCGACTACAGAGCTGAGTCAGCTCTGTAGTCGGGAGCGCCTCTGAGTATGTGTAAAACAGTCAGCTGACACTGCATCGGAATTTCACGCCGAAGCGCTGAGCAATTGCGAGTGAAGGACTTTCCCAAGGTCCCTACGCGGCGACTTGAGGTGGATTCGAACTTGCAACCCTTCGACTGCAAGGCGACGAACATACCCACTACACCACCGCGCCCCAGAATCATTGTCGCATTCGACACCTTTTATCATTAAAACGCTTTACTATAAATTGTAGATGGTATTTAAAGCTGACAACTTTCTTTGTTATGCCACTACCTAATAAATTATTCCATTTAGACAGCAACATTCTAGCTACGCGATTAGGTAACTCTGCCGCACAGCCAGTGCCAGTCCAAAGCCTGGATAAAGGAGGAGGGCGTCACTAATGAACTTTGTCATCACATAGTGACGTTAAACTGCAAATACTACGACTATATAATTAAGTCATTTCCTGATCGTAGACGGAAATTTTATAGCGCCACTTCATGAAAAACTGCTCAGTGGCGCTCCCTAACTTACACCAAACCACAATCATAGAGAATGGAGCGGAAAAGCGGTAATGAAAGGTAGCCTACTCCAGCAAGATGGACTCACAAGATTATAGGGAAGTTTTTATGTCATACTGTAAAAGATTGAGCCATAGGGACAACCAGGTCACCTTGCGTGGCAAAACGAAAGTATAAAATTATACGGCCTGGATTGGATCGAATAGCATAGACATGTAAAGCTCCCTTCCAACCCAGATAATTATTGTATTTTCAATGGTTTAGTCTGAGGCTGTTGGATGATATCCGATAGCTATTATATCCATTCAATTCCGATGTCATAAGCATTCTCTAGTGAGACAGTTTATATACTTCTTATAGAAATCTAATAAAGGTGTTTAAAGATGATCCACGGATATTTGTATCATGATGAAAAATCCACAGAAGAAATAATCTGATTTAGGTCAGAGATACAAAGAATGTACAGCAAAGGCCCTACTGTGAAATCCTGTGGGAAACTAAAAGAAACCCTGGACCTGTCAGACCGGGTTGATCCAAAATCCGCCGACTGGTCACGTCCTGTGACGAGGAAGGCATTCAAACACAGGAGACACCAAACGACGTTTCTAGAAGAATGCCATGCATTGTGGCAGTTTAACGTCACTGTGTGATAACAATTATCATTAGCGACACCCTCCTCCTTTATCCAGGCTTAGGACTGGCTATTGTTCAACAGGTTGCGGAGTTAACTTATTCATAGTTAATTTCTAGTAGCAAGATCTTTCCACTCACATTATTTAGTGAAGGAGTCGTGTGCTATTATTTTGTATCTATTATACACATAAGCCAGAACGACCGATGAAGATTGCACGGAAAGACAAAACTCATCTATAGTTGCCGCATCCTAGGCTAATATAGAAATGGATGAAATTTTTTTAAAGGTGTTGAATTCGTACAATCTATCAATATACAGGCACAAGTGGTATTGTATTATATTGTATTGTGTTTAAGCATTTATAAAGCGTGTCTAGTATGGCTAACCGTTCAGAGGCGCATGGGCATATATGACTTGGAACTTGAAGATTGCGGGTTGGAATCCTTCTCAAGCCGCCGTCACAGGAAATTGGTTATGAACATCGGCATGAAACTCGCATTCAGTGTCCGCGCTGTTATCTGGAGCGCCTCTGATTAGATATCTTAAAGGTGGCGCTGTAGCAAATGCCCATACATACAATACAGTTGACTGCATGCTGCTTGAGTGTACTATTCAGACCATAAACTTACAGGTACTTGTGTCTATAGGGAGATTGGAATCTCATTGCGATCTTATCAATAATATCAACACACCCCTAAGCAAGTTGTCCGCTTGGTTTGCTGTCGTCCAATAAAAGTATCAACAACTCCAAATTGACTTAGAACACTTAGTGGCCAATTTTCATCTGTGGCTGTATAATAAAAGCCGTCACAGTGTCTACTGTGAGAGTGGAGAGATCTTGACCTACATTTGTCATCTAGAATACCTTAGTCAGATCTTTATACATTATAATGACGTATTTTAATGGCCAGTTGGTCCATATTCTAAATCGTATATTTCGAAACCATTTTAAAGTTGTTTGATAATTCAATAAATACATTGAACTCCCAAAAAACTTCGCATTATCAAGTCGTATGCTGTAGTATAATTATGATGATTTGTTTGTATGTGCACCTATTATAGCGCCCCTTGAAGCTTTCTTTACTCAGAGGTGCTTAATTGCAATTGTGAGTGAAGGACTTGCCCAAGGTCCTTATGCGGCGAGGTGGATTCGAACCTTCCGGATCCAAGGCAACGACGCCACCACTACACCACCGCGCCTCACAATATTCAAGCATTAAAATATTGAAGCAGTGAATATACGTGGGCGGTGCTCCCATTACGATCATACTACGGATAGGAAGGTGGGGGAGGAGGGATATAAGTTGCATGCATGCATGCAAGCACCACATAGAGGCGCATAGGATGGCCTATGCATGGTGCTGGGTCATGGAATTTCTTTCCCCCGGGGAGTATAGGTGATCAAGTCGATCAGCAGACTGGAGAGAGCGGGAGAAGGCTGCAAGGAGCGATTCGCGCATTAAATCCAAAAAAAGTATTTACGAGTAGAATTATGTCTTCGTTGAGTTTGCTTAGAACAGAGCATTGTATTGGATACTGACGTAGACTGTTACAGTATAGGAAAGAACTCTGTCAATCTATTTTAAACACCTTTATTATAATTTAAAACATTGTATATAAAAGTGAGTAAGCTTCAATTTTTAAGTTACTGATCATTTCTCAGCAAACTTAGAGTCAACGCCTCATTCCACCGAGCAAAAACTGCTCATAATTATTACAGACAACACCGTACTTTCTATGATATATACTCCATGGTATGAGATGGACTTCCAGTGTCTTTATGCCTTATGTGGCCTAATTGGTTTGCTCAGATGCATTTTAGATCATCCTTAAAGCAATAGTTTTCACCCTAATTTTTTGTCTGGAGCGCTCCTATGTAGTCTTGAAGGGCCACCATAATAATAAATCTCTATAATGAAAGAATGAATTCTATGGACCGCAAGCGATAACCAAATGTAAGACATAACGTGCTTTTGACCTGCATATAGAACTAGTATAAAAGTCATTTTGACAATTTAGACACCTTAATAACGTTTTAAAGACAGTTTATATATTAATATTGATTGCATTCAATTTCTATATTACACTGCCGAAGCTTGTAACACTGGGCAAAGCGATAGCAATAATAATACCTTGTTAACCAAAATTATTGAAAACGTTTCACCTTGGATTGGTTTTGGTCTGCATAAAGAATGACATTCGTAGCTCTATGCACCTATAATAATAGCTCTTGGTTTATTACAGTAATTCCTGAAACATCAGTTACATTTTTGGGGCATAAAAAATAGACACTTCATCAGTATGCAAAAACCGATGAGACTCTAGGCATAGTTTGTCACGCATCATATTTGCACCCAAACACTAGAAAAGGTCACACGAAATATCGTGTGCAAGAGAAAAATCTCCGAGACTAATCCCATCTACATACATAAAGTCAGTCTACAATTATAGGCTCTCTAGGTTTTTTTATAAAGATTTTTTGGCACTTTCTTGTGAAAATTCAGAGTGGCACTCCTGTCTGCAGGATGGATAAAGCTAAACGAGTACAAAGGGGAGTAAGGATGATCGAAAGTGCATATATAATTCTTTGCCAACGTTTTTCAGGGACGATCTCAAAGTGAAAATAGACAACGCGCATGATCATCAAAAACTGACCAATGGAAAGAAAAAGTATCGTGGACAGATTTAGACGTACAGGTGACAGGAGACAGAAGGACAACAAGTGACACACAGAGAGGGGCAGATACGATAAGGCATCAGGAGATAATGAAACAAACAGATAGAGATATAGAAAAATAAACACGAAAACGAAAAATTGAAACAGAAATTGATGTATTCTTTTCAATATCAACCGCGAGCTTTTCCCTCTAACGATAATTAGCGCAATTTGTAATGGGTATACGCTGAACGTACACTGTTAGTGGGTAGATCGGAAGGCGAGGGAGAGGATTGTTATCCCACTCTTATGATAATAATTATGTGAAGGTTAAGTGTAGGAGATGTCACCAGCACTTCTTAGCAGCATTAAGCGGAAGTCAATAATTGATATTTTCTTTTCACCTATATATAGCTTTAATTGATATAAATAAAAAGGCGTGTTACTGCGCGGGCAATTCCTGTGATACATCGAGGTTAATTAAGAAAATGGACAGCTCACACTTAGCACCCATGACGGTTGTGGAATCAATTGAAGGGACCAGTCCTTGAGTGTCAAAATAAGATAAATAGACAGACAGACAGACAGACAAACAGACAGACAGACAGACAGACAAGCATACAGATAGATCACACATCGATAATGTAACTGAAATTGAAAGCTAATTGCATTATTAAAATATATTTTGACTGCCTCTCTGCATTTCTATGTATGTCACTGTCTGTCTGTCTGTCTGTCTGTCTGTTTGTCTCTCTTTCACGCGATAAGTCAGCCATACGATGTCGTTTATAGAATTAAAGAATTGAAAATTAAATGGAATACTTACTCACTTACTTACCTGTTAACTTGCTTATATACTTACTTACTCACTCACACACTCACTCACCTACTTACTTAATTACTTACTTACTTACTTACTTACTCACCCACTCACTCACTGACTTACCTACTCACTTACTTACAACCATGCAATTCTTTTCCATCTGTTCAGAGATCCTTCCACGTATAACCGCTTTCCTAAAAGACGATTTGTCCAAAGAATTTTTATCATCAAAAGCAGAAAAGAAAAGACTTTACTACGTCCAACGAATCGAAGAAGCTTTGCAGGAAGCTGGAGCGCAAGAAATCATCACGAAATACGAACGTACGTAATAATAATAATGTAATACAAATTATTATTTATCTGAAGTTTCACGTCATCCAATGACAACAAAGGCCGTTGGCGACAATATAAAATAAGTGTACGGAGCAGTAAAAAAACTCAAGCTTATTAAGTGCTGTAATATGCCAAGCAAATTTCTATCCAGGGTAACGGCCTCTGTTGTCATGGACCCTGGTCAAATCTGGATCCATTCGTAAAAAAGAGCTTATTATTGTAACATACAAATGGGATTAAAGAGGAATTATGACTGTAATATTTATGTTTATTCATTGATTTATAAAACATCGGGTAAAAATTTAAAGAGGTGTCTAAAGACAACGTAATTTACAGGACCAGAACTACATTCATTCATCCATACGTTTATATAGCGCCTCTTCAAGAAAATACTACTCATGACTGCGACCGTGCGACGCGCCCAAAAAGAACAGTTTTAAGTTTGGTACGGAAGGATCCTGGTATTGAGTCCCAAGGGTGTAGGCGCAGCTCAGAAGGATATTCCAGACCACTTGGCCAACCACAGAAAAGGCTCGATTGTTCATGGTAGCAGTACGAGCAAAATGAACCAAGAGGACTCCCTTATCAGCAGAGCGTAGCGCACGATGTCCCTAGATACCCAGCATTAGAGACGGACAAACGGACAGACATATAGACAGACATACAGATAGACAGGCAAGCAGACAAACGGAGACACGGATAGCGAGACACACACACAACGAAGGATGGGTTTGCAGTAGTATAGTCGTGGGAACCAATAATAATAATAATAATAATAATAATAATAATATTATTATTATTATTGCAGCTAAATTGCCCTTGCTCACGTGATCATTTCTCTACCACGCCTTCAATCACCCCTATGTATGTGTCGTCATAGCAACTAGACAGACACACAGACAGACATACAGAGACAAGGATATAAAACAATATACAGAGAGCTATTATAAAATTATGAAAACAGATCCACAGATATGTAAAGACAGATAATTATGATGTCATGTAGAGTAATGAAGGTACAGAGACGTACTTATACGGGTAGAGACAGAGACAGGGTGAAACACAGCGAGACATGGAGCATAAGGTAGGCTATAGTGACAGAAAAGATAGAAACAGATGGGGACAACGAGAGACGGAGAGAGAATGAGAAACGCAAGGTAAGACAGATACAGACAGGCAGACAGACATACAAACAGACAGACAGACAGACATACAGACAGACAGAGACAGATAGAAACGGAGTATTATAATTCGTGTGCGAATGTCTATAGCTATGTCCGCGGTGGCTCCGTGATGATGATGATGATGGTGGTCATAATAGAGACAAAGATACAAAGAGACAGAGAGACACGCAGTGCGAGACATACGTGTATGCACTGTGAGATAAATCGTACCGGGAAACGGACATTATCCCCCCCGGACATTATCCCCCCGGACATAATCCCCCCGGACAAAAGCCCCCCGGACATTATCCCCCCAGGGGTAGGACATTATCCCCCTCGGTCTATGATAACATTACCTAAAAATGATGCAAAAATATAAGAAAAATATAAGAATAGACCTATGTTCAGCACCCATACATTAGACATTAGGCCTACATTTGAATTTATTTATTTATTTTATTTACTGAGAATTTGATATAGCGCTCCTTCAAGGTTACTACTCAGGAGCGCTCCCAGTCCAACCCCGGTCGAATAAGACAGTCTTGAGAAGAGAAAGAAATGAAGTAGAAGTAGAAAGGCTAATAGGTATTTGACGAAGAATAACAGGGAGCTCATTCCAGGTCGCAGGGCCAGCCACGGAGAAAGCACGGCGCTGCCTGATTGCAGTCCGTGAGCGTGGAACAATAAGTTCCGCTTGTGCAGCTGAGCGGAGAGAGCAGCGGCGTTGAACAAGCGTGGTCGAGCAACAGAGCTCCTGCAAGTATAAAGGAGCCAAACCCTCAAAGCAGCGCCGGACCAAGACGGAAATTCTGTATGTAATGCGCTGTGGGTAAGGGAGCCAGTGGAGTACATCCCTCATGTACTCGGAGACTCGGCCAAACTTGGGAATGCGGCCTATGAGGCGGGCAGCAGTGCGCAAGACCCTATTTAGGGGCCCCACCCGACAGGCTGGAAGTCCAACGTATATGGAACTGCAGTAGTCCAAGCGTGAAACTACAAACGCATGAACAAGTGTTGCGGCTGCGCTAATGCATGAATATGCATGTATGTATGCATGCACGTATGTATGCATGCATGAATGTATGCATGTATGCATGCATGTATGGGTATGCATGCATGCATGCATGCATGCATGTATTCATGCATGCATGCGTGCGTGCGTGCGTGCGTGCGTGCGTGCATGCATGCATGCATGCATGCATGCATGTATGTATGTATGTATGTATGTATGTAGGTATGTATGTATGTATGTATGTATGTATGTATGTATGTATGTATGTATGTATGTATGTATGTATGTATGTATGTATGTATGTATGTATGTATGTATGTGTGTATTGGTGACGGCATTACCAATTTCACACAGCGGACAAAACCATAACGATTAACCTTTATCAATTAAATGAAGAAACAGACCAACTGCACAGAGGGGGGATTTTGTCCGGGGGGGATAATGTCCTAGTCAAAATCGGGGGGGATAATGTCCGGGGGGGGCTTTTGTCCGGGGGGGATAATGTCCGGGGGGGATAATGTCCGGGGGGATAATGTCCTACAATCGTTGTACCGTAGGCTATACGGATATCAACAGATAGAGACATAGCCTACAGTACATTGTACAATTATAGACAGAGGTTATAATATATTCATCCGTGTTTGTGTTTCTAGCTCTGTCCGGTGACACCGGTGGTAAAGATGGTGTTAAAGATGGTAGTAAAGATGGTGGTAAAGATGGTGGTTTAGGTGGTAGTGGTGGTGGTGTTGAGCGTCGATCAACAGTCGTTCGTGGTAATGTCATTCCGACTCCATTCAACCGAGTCTCGTTTCCACCTGCTGCTGCATCAGTTGAAAAGAAAACAACAACTGTAACGGTTGAAACAAAACAGGTCAACATAACAATCAACATCAACTTTCTTATTGTTATCTGTTTACTATTAATAATGAGACACTCCATGTGTATGTCTCAATGTCTGTCTCTGTCTCTCGTTCTATCTCTGTCTATGTGTGTGTCTCTACGTTTGTCTCCATGTGCTTCTGCCTCTTTCTGTCTCTATCGTTCTCTGTCGTTTTACTGTATGTGTCTCTCTGCATGTGTCTCTGTCTCTCTCTGTGTCTGTCTCTCTGTGTCTCTCTTTCTGCCTCTGTCTCTCTGTGTCTGTGTCTGTCTCTCTGTGTCTCTCGCTGTCATTCTCTTTCTATGGCTCTATTTCTACGTCATTGTCTGTCTTATTCTGCCTTGCCTCATTGTCTTTGTCATCTTCATCATCATCATCATCATCATCATCATCATCATCATCATCATCATCATCATCATCATCATCATCATCATCATCGTCGTCGTCGTCGTCGTCGTCGTCGTCGTCGTCGTCGGTATCATCATTTCAAACCTAGTAAAAATATCATATTAATTTTAATTTTTTCCTTATATTTATTTCAAAGGTGGCTTACGAGGTTTTGCCCTGTGACCAAACGTAAGTATTGATAAAATGATAATGAAATAAGATGATGATGATGATGATGATGATGAAGTCGACAACGACGACGATGATGACGGTGGTTGGCGTCGATGATAGTAACTAGTAATCATCGTCGTCGTTATTATGATCATTATAAAATTATTAACTGGATATAATAAATATTAAATGATTATCTGGCATTTCCTCTTGATTCATAATAAAGTGATGATTTCAACTATAAGGATATTCACAATGTCTTTTCTTATTAATATTATTAGTCACTTCACAAAATACATTAATCATAATTATTTATTTCCCGTCATCATTATAATTATTGTAACACTTTACAAAAAAGCCAACTCAGTTTGCGACATACGACATAATCAGCTTTATCGAAATAATATATAACAAGGAGATAACGCTTAAACGAGGTGTTTAAAAGGAAGGTCACAGATTCATAGTTTTGTCGCTTTTCAGCGAATACATAATAAAATTAATGCAATTCAAAGAGGTGTTTAAAGAATGGTTTATGAACTTTAATACTGATTTATTACGAAAATTTCTATAGAGCCACTCCTTGATAATCTTGCACTAACAAATAGCATAGAAGAGACTAGAATTTGGTTCATTAGAGTATAATATAGAATGGGATTATAGAACAGAGTTTAATAGAATCAATAAGATTACAGAATTGCAACTAAGATAAGGAAAAGCAGTGAATATAGAAAAGCATAGCTAATAGAGTTGTCTAGGATATATAATATCATAACAGAATGGAGTTTTCAAAAATATACAATAGAAAATCAAGGAATAGTGCACAAGATAGAGTAGCGGATTCAAATAGAGTAGAACAAACTGGAGTGGAATATGGAAACGTACAGTATTATATAGAAAGGTACAATGTAGAAAATGATAGATTGAAATCTATAATATAGTTCAGAGTATGGAATATCACAAAATAGAGCAGAATTAAGTTGAAAGATAACAAAAAATAGAGTACTGCAGAAGGAGTAATACAAAATTGCTACAGCACAAGTAGAATATACATGTAACTATGGAATAAAATAAACCGATTGAAGAATGGACTGGAACGCAATAGAACAGACCGCACAACCTATAGAACATAATAGAACGGAATAGAACAGACTGCTCATACTATAGACAATTCTAACTTGTTCCGTTCTGTTCCTTTCAGGTACGAAGAAGTCCGTCCGAGAGACGTCTACGAGGATGCAACACTTCACGGAACCTCAGAGTCACTCCCTTCCTTCTCCTCATCCCATCCCACAAATGGAACAAAGCCGTCCATTGTTCATCCTCCCCATCCTCCTCCGGCTCCTCCATCCGCTCGCCCTGTCTCTCTTCCTCCTCTCTATGATGAGGCTTTCCAATCGAACCCGGAGAAAGTAGAAGAAGCTTCAGGTATGTGTTCGTGCGAGGAAAAGGCGCATCAAAAAGTCCACATTCACACATACAATGTCATGCAAAAACACTCACCTACAAAGCATATAGGGGTGGTGCTATAGGGGTGTGTTCGGTGTCTTATGGCCGTAAGGATTCGAATCCACCACAAACCGCCGCTATGTGGGTAAGGACTCTGTGCAAGTCCTTCACTCGCAATTTGATCATGCGCTTCGGCGTGTAGGCTGCATGTAGTACCGATGCAGTGACCGTGCTGCATTCGGGGCGCCTCTGTATAGAAAGTCTTGAAATGGCGCTATAAGGCGGGGTGAAATGGTGCTATAGGGTGGGGCTGCGGGGGTAGATTTGGGATGTGAAGGTTTTTTTAATTCCCCTTGACAATATCAACTAAGCAAGTACCAGTACTTATCCATAATACTTGCACACATACACACACACACGCACAAACATGTCTATTCATCCATTTATCCATTCATTCACGCATCAATAATATAATTATAGAGCCTATCCAAGCACCCGCGGTCCCACACACCCATCCACCCATCATTCCAGCCAATCTCCACTTCGTCTCTCTCTTTCTATTCATTTATTATGTAATGACTACTACAGTTGTGTTTGTGTTAATAGATAGCGACACAGATTACGAGGAGTAT
Organism: Lumbricus rubellus; assembly: GCA_945859605.1. NCBI lineage: Eukaryota > Metazoa > Annelida > Clitellata > Crassiclitellata > Lumbricidae > Lumbricus > Lumbricus rubellus. The sequence continues at coordinate 34,619,868 of OX243821.1, forward strand.
GCCGAATTTTCCCGGCTCGGACGTGTGCCAAACTATTTCAACCAGTGCGTCTTATATTCAGGATATACCCGAGTAAGCTTATAACACGCGGATCACCTGCCAACAAATTTGCACTGACTTACACATAAAACATTACTGTATATCATTTAAGAGTCACATAAATTATTACGCAACGATTATTATAGTATTAAGTGTTTAACGACCAGCTTCAAGTCATTCTCGACTTGTTCCGGGTTACAGTTATAAACGTTGTCTATCCGGAACTTTATTCGTTTTGATGTTTACGCTGGACATTACGTATAATGGATTACGATGTAAACACTGGAGATTTGCGTGTGTGTTTGATATGGCTGCGGGAATAGTTTTGAGCTGCGAATGACTTTGTGTTTGAACTGGACAAAGGAGATAAACGTTCATGGAATTCTCCGTGATGATGAAAATGGCGATTGATCCTTGTGGATTGGTGGAAAATGATCGGAATGGAGATCATGGGGAGGAAGAAGAAGAGGAGGAAGAGGAATGGGATGAAGTTGATGGGGAGGAGAAGAAGGAGGAGGTGGAAGAGGAAGAGAAGGAGGATTTGGAGGTTGAGGTTCGTTTTGAAGAGTTGGGAAAGGTTCGAGAGGTTGCGTCGGACAGATTGAAGGACAGTGAAGGAAATGGAGAACAAGAAGAGGATGGAGAAGATTGGAATGAGGTGGAGAAGGAGGAGAAGAAGGTGAAGAAGAAGGTTGAGAAGGAGAAGGTGGAGAAGGAGAGGGTGGAGAAGGAGAAGGTGGAGAAGGAGAAGGAGGAGAAGGAGGAGAAGGAGAAGGAAGAGAAGGAGGAGAAGGATAAGGAGAGTGTTGGGGTGGAAAATATTGAAGAGATTGTGGTGGACATATCGGTGGAAGATAATTACCGAAGCGGAGGTCATGGAGATGATAAAGAAGAGTTGGATGAGGTTAGGGTGTCATACGAGATTCTGAAAAAAGTGATCAAAGAGGTTGGAGTGGAGAGATCGATCAAGGATGGTTTAAAAGGGGAAGAGGAAGAGAAGGGAGAGAAGGAGGAAGAGGTGTGTTATGAGGTTGTGAAGGAACCAGAGGAGGAGAAGAAAGAAGAGAAGGTGAACATGGAAAAGGTTAAAGAAGTTGGAACGGCGGATGGATTAGGACAACTGAGTCGAATGCTTGTTTGGTTGCTCAGGTAAGTAAGCATTGTTCACTCCTCAGTAATTATTCTATTTATGCTATTTCTGGGGCGCGGTGGTGTGGTGGTGGGATCGGTTCCTTGGAGCCGAAGTGTTCCAGGTTCGAATTCTCCTCAAACCGCCGTGTATATAGGGACCTTGAGCAAGTGCTTCACTCGAAATAATAAATTGTTCTTGCGCTTCTGCTCATGCGTAAAACTCGGATTTAGTGTCCGCGCTGTAGTCGGGAGCGCCACTGAGTAGCATGCTGAAAATGCGAAAGAAGTAAATATAAATTAATTTTAGGTCGATCCAATTACTTTATGGCAGTAACATTAGGAGATGAATTACGATATGTATTCTCCTGTACTTAATATATACGAAGTTTTAACCGTTTTAAAGGTGTCTTAACAAAGCTTTCAAAGAACGGGCTAGAATGTCACCCAGGCCAGTAAGACCTTCATTCGAAATAACTGGTAGCCTACGCTTCCGCGTGAAACTCCAATGCAGCAATAAAAACTTAAACGGGCGCTACAGAAAATGAGTGAAATAAATAAAATAATAAAATAGACAAAAACAAATAAAATAGATAAAATAGATAAAAAATAGAAGAAATTTTTTTTTTTTAAATAATAAAATAAATAGAATAAATAAAATAAATAAAATAAATAAAATAAATAAAATAAATAACATAAATAACATAAATTAATTAAATAAATTAAATTAATTTTTAAAAAAAATAAAATAGATAATAAATAGATAATATTCAACTAATGATAATATAATATAAATAAAATAGTAGTAAGATAGCTTGAAGGGGGTGCTATAACAAATGCACATACAAACATACAAACAAAATAATAAGACTGTACATCGGTCTGCATTTTTTTAACACATTGCTTAGCTTTCTCTTTCATTCGCTAGGGGCATAGTATTTCAACGCATTGTAAAGTTTCCTCTGTCATTCGCTAGGAACCGCCAGCAAAGCGCGGCTGTCGTACTCGCGGGAAAGCGTCACAGCGGTTACCTACAACAGAAAGGAACATTTCAGTTCCAGCGTCGATTCTGTGCTCTCTGTGGAACACGGTTCCTGTGTTGCAAGAGTGAAAGGTCACTAAAGGTCGTCATAGAGGTCGATGTTAAGGAGTACGAGGTCGTACAGCAAGAACGGAGAGAGGGAAAAACGTCAGCCTACCCGCACGAACTGCGATTTTCCTGTCCCGGGAAGGAGACGTATCTCTTTTACACGGAGTCCAGACAGTGCGCTGAGGACTGGGTCAAGGTAACATATAATTCGTCGACTTAATTGTTAATTAATTAATTAATTAACTAAATGATTAATTAACATATTCGTTCATCCATTCATTGATTAGTCCATTAATTCATTCGTGCATTACTCATTCGTTCCGTTTATTTATTATTTCACTCGTTCGGTCGTTCAATCATTCATTCAATCTTTAGATTAGTTAATTAATTAATTGATTCGATAATTAATTGATTAATTAATTAATTGATTGATTGATTGATTCATTCATGCATGCATTCATTCATTCATTCATTAGTTAAAAATTCTCTCATTTTTTTCTTACATTTTTCTTTTGCAGGATATAAGACATTCATTCATTTATTCCTTCATTTATTTATTCATCCATTCATTCATTCATTCATTCATTCATACATTCATTCATTCATTCATTCATTCATTCATTTTTTGATCCTTTGTTCTTTCAGTCATTCAATCATTCGTTAAGTCTTTTCATATTCCTTTTCTCATTCCTCTCCCTGCCCCTTGACCTTTCTTGCCTTTACCTTCAAGCATCCTGTCCTTCTATTACCTTCACCAACAACCACATTCCAATCTCTTATTTTATGTTACCTTCATTTTCTTTTATTCATTCATTCACTCGTTCTTTTCTTATGTTTATCGTTTGTTCAGTCATTCAATCATTCGTTGAATCTTTTTTCATTTTCATATTCGCAGGAGATAAGTCGTGCATCAACGATGAAGCAAGACAGCGTGGAAGCCAGTGCAACAGACTCAGTAGATTCAGCGTCACTGAACGATGACACGGATAGACAGGTACATTAAGACGGACATCGAGTGAAAGACAGACAGACAGACATACAGAATGAGACAGAGACCTGCACAGACAGACAGACAGACGGACGGAGACGGACGGACGGACGGACGCATGGGCGGAGTTTATCAGGGGCTAGGGGGGGCTAAGCCCCCCCAAGAATCCACCGACTTGACAATGTATCAATAAGGACTCCCAAGGGTAAAAATAATGGCACTTGTGGGGACAACAAAAGACCTAGACTGCGAGTTGCTGGCCACCAGCCAGGAGAGGAGTTAGGTATCAGCTCTTGGAGAGGGGGGGGGGGGCTAAATCAATGCTCCGCGGATCTCTATAATAGTCAATTCAACTTCAAAACAGCAGGTCGTTTTAAACGCTAGAATCAAAAATGATGGACTTAGACACCCGAAAATTGTTCAATAAAAATGATAGACTAAGACACCCGAAAATGGTTGGTAACACTAGAATTAAAGTAATGTCCTTAGACACCCGAAAGTCGTTGATAATACTGGAATTAAAAGGATGTCCTTAGACACCGGAAAATCGTTATATCAAAATGAAAGCCTGAGACACCCGAAAATAGTTAGTAACACTGGAAAAAAATTAATATTCGTAGACACCCAAAAAACGTTGAATCAAAATGATGTCCTTAGACACCCGAAAATTGTTCAATCAAACTGATAGAATAAGACACCCGAAAATGGTTGGTAACACTAGAATTAAAGTAATGTCCTTAGACACCCGAAAGTCGTTGATAATACTGGAATTAAAAGGATGTCCTTAGACACCGGAAAATCGTTATATCAAAATGAAAGCCTGAGACACCCGAAAATAGTTAGTAACACTGGAAATAAATTAATATTCGTAGACAACCGAAAATCGTTGATCATAATTATTGGAATCAAAATGATGTCCTTAGACACCCGAAAATCGTTGAATCAAAATGATGTCCTTAGACAACCGAAAATAGTTGATAATACAGGAATCACAGTGATGTCCGCAGACATCCGAAAACCGTTGATAGCACTAGAATCAAATTTATGTCCGTAAACACCCGAAAATCGTTGATAACACTTAAATCAAAATGATGCCCTTAGACACCCGAAAATCGTTGGTAGCACTGAAATCAAAGTGATGTCCTTAGACACCCGAAAATCGTTGAAAACTCTAGAATCAAAATGATTTGCTTAGACACACGAAAAATGTTCAATCAAAATGATAGCCTTAGACACCCGAAAATGGTTGGTAACACTGGAACAAAAGTATGTCCTTAGAAACCCTAAAATCTTTGATAATATTGGAATCAAAATGATGTCATTAGACACCCGAAAATCGTTGAATCAAAATGATGTCTTTAGACACCCGAAAATAGATGAATCAAAATGATGGCCTTAGACAACCGAAAATTGTTAGTAACACTGGAATCAAAAATGATGTTCTTAGACACCTGAAAGTCGCTGATAACACTGGAATTAAAATGATGTCCTTAGACACCCGAAAATAGTTGAATCAAAATGATGGCCTTAGACACCCGAAAATATTTGGTAAAACTGGAATCAAAATGATGTTTTTAGACACCCGAAAGCCGTTGATAATACTGGAATTAAAATTTTGGCTTTAGACACCCAAAAATCGTTTAATCAAAATGATGTCCTTAAACACACGAAAATCGTTGACAACCCCAAAATCAAAATGATGTTCTTTGACACCCGAAGATCGTTGATAAATCTAGAATCAAAACGATATCCTTAGACACCCGAAAATCGTTGGTAACACTGGAAATAAAAAATTTTTCGTAGACACCCGAAAATCGTTGATAATATTGAAATCGAAATGATGTCCTTAGACACCCGAAAATCGTTGAATCAAAATGATGGCCTTAGACATCCGAAAATTGTTAGTAACACTGGAATCAAAAATGATGTTCTTAGACACCCGAAAGTCGCTGATAACACTGGAATTAAAATGATGTTCTTCGACACCCGAAAATCGTTGAATCAAAATGATGTCCTTAGACACCCGAAAATCGTTGGTAACACAAAAATTATAATGATGTCCTTATACACCCGCTTATTAAGCGATGTACAATGCCAAGCAATTTTCTGTCCAGGGTAACGGTCTCTGTTGTCATAGACGCTGGTTTGATCGGATCAATCCATCACTCGATCACTCAAAATTCATATTAAGCAACTACATAGAAGTATTCCGAAAGTGCTGTTATACTATTACAATAAAGTATGGTTAACATGCATACTCCAGAAGAAATGGAATTAAGCAATAATGTTATAATTAAAATAATCATATTTTTAAACCTATTAAAGTTACTGCAGCTCCTGAACTACATTTTACCAGTCAAAAGGCTACGGGTTACCAGCCTACTTAGAATAGAAGTGCATGACTCTTTTTACAGCGGTAGTCTGTAGAATAGCATGGCCGCTTACCGCGGTTAGAAGACGACTAATATAGCAGTGAAAGCCTAGTGCTCATAAGGTATGCGGAAAGATACCTTTTGACATTGTGGAAGTTTTCGTGTGGATAAATGAAAGTACACTCTGTCGTAAACGCCTTTGCGGTGGAGCGCTAGATTTTAATTATCAAATAAGAGACGGCTTAAAAATTGAAATTTAGATTACTAAATAAACATAGATTGATGATCAAGCGTCGGTTGCAGCTGTTTCCGTGTGTCTAAGGGCATCATGTTTATTTAAGTGTTATCAAAGATTTTCGGGTGTCTAAGTACATTATTTTGATTCATGTGATACCAAAGATTTTCGGGTGTCTAAAGACATAATTTGGATTTTAGTGTTATCAACGATTTTCAGGTGTATAAGGACATCATTTTGATTCCAGTGTTAAAAACGACCTGCTGTTTTGAAGTTGACTTGACTATTTTAGAGATCCGCGGAACATTGTTTTAGCCCCCCCAAGAGCCGAGACCAAACTCCGCCCATGGACGGACGGGCGGGCGGGCGGGCAGGCAGGCAGAGATAGGAAGGCGGACAATTCTGACGACGTTTTAGTCATTGAATTTCGCTCGTCACAAACAATATTTTTTACTTCGAATTTTACTTATTTCAGTTTTTTTCATGAAATATGAAAAACTCTATAAAAATGTGTCAAAATAAAGTGTGCAAAACCCAAGAAAAACCAAGTTCATCCAGAAAAAACCATTTCCCGAGTTCGGATAGAAAAAACCCAAGATCTTGTGAAAAACACAAGGAGTGGCTACTCATCATTCATCATTGTGAACACCTGCGTTTTAGTTGTAATGTCGTTGCTAAATTACCTGTTACATTACGAACTTCATAATTTTTCCAATTCGTTTGCTAATTAGTTGAACTTCTACGCGTTTTAAAGGTGTCGAAAAATTAAAACTGTTATTATAATCATTATTATTTCGCTTCAGTTTTTGTCTACTACATCTTGCCAAGTAAGGGCGTTTTAAAAGAGCTCGCGCTATATAAATTCATGAAATTATTAATTATATCTTATTCAATCAACCCAGTTGCATATCACAACAATTGTAATGATAATCATGATGATGATGATAACGACAATGACGACGGCGAAGGCGTATGCTTTAATATATTCGTTTAATGAATATCAGGTTGACAAGCCGCCACACGGTTAGAAGGTGAAGTGGTTTTGAGAGAAAAAAACAGTAGATTTGTTTTATTATTGTTTTGAGAAAAAAACCAGTAGATTTGTTTTATTATTGTTCACGGATTATTTTTATTCATTTATTTGATTTATTTAGCCTATATATATACGGTGAATATAATGTTAATGGAAACGATACAAATAACAATAACAAAATCATCCTCGCGACAATATTATGTATGACGCCAACTTTTTAGAAGTTGCAAAAATCCTAATAAATCCTACAAGCATCGCAATCGACCATTGTAACGATCTAGTTGTTAAAACAAAATATTTACATAAGCTTTTGAATTATATAAACGAAGGTGTCGTAAAATTCCGCCTTGTTGTCGTTTAGAATTTCACAAAAAGAAAGTTTTATAACCAGAACCAATTGGTCATCATCATCATCATCATCATCGTCATCATAATCATCATAATCATCATCATCATCATCATCATCATCATCATCATCATCATCATCATCATCATCATCATCATCATCATCATCATCATCATCATCATCATTGTCGTCGTCGTCGTTGTCGGATATACGGATTTATCACCAGCATAGATGACTTTTTGGACGACGCTGATAAATTCTATTAGTGATTTAATCCAACTTGTGTTTTAAGTTCAACTTTTATTACCAATTCTCAGTTTGATGTAGTATACGATGTTTTATATCCCTTTGTGCTTTTGCAAGTTGAGTTGTAAAGAAAATACTTACTTGCTTGCTTACTTACTTTTACTGCCTATGAATATTATTGGTATCTTCTCCATTAAGTTTGTGTGCTATTACTGTTAATAGAGCATGTAGTGATGATGAGCTGCCCAATTAACTGAAACTATAGCGTGTATTTTATAAATAGCTGTATATTCTCCTGATTTGAAGGTGTCTTAAAATTCATTTTTCGCTTTTGGATTTAGTGAGTAAAAAATTAAATTTCGAAATCATCATCATCATCGTCCTCTTCTGATTTTATTAGGATGCGAACACATTAGATTAGATTAGATTAGGATCAGATTAGGATTAGGTTTCATTACAGATTATTCTTTATCCATGTCTCGCAATTTGCTCTTATGCTCAGAATTAACACATTCTTTGATTAGTGGAAATATTTTTCAGATTTGCTTTTGATTATTTTTTGTAGTCAGAAAACAGTGATACCATAAGCGGAGGAAGCATTGAAAAAGTAAAAGCACTGATTCAGAATGCACCAGGCAAGTGGCTACAACATTACCTTTGTCCTTACCTTTCCAATCCCATTGTTACTTTCCCCGTCCTTTCTTACCCATTCTCTAACCTTCGTTCCGCTCTCCTTACCTTTAAAACACCTTTTTTACCCATATATCTCACTTACATTTATTGTGTGCCTGTTATTCTCCTTATATGACCCTTAACATTCCTCTTCCCGTACCTTGGCCTTTCCTGCCTTTACCTTCAAGCATCTTATCCTTATATTACCTTCATCAACAACCACATTCAAACATCATATTTTCCGTTATCTTAATCTTCAATTGCCCTTGACTGCCCAGACCATACCTTCAATTTAATTTTTATTGCCATTTTTTTGTATATCATTGACACCTCTTTTATGTTTGTACCGCTCAAATAAGTAATCTGGTCAGCAATTGCTTATGACTAAAGTTTCGAAAAACTTTTAATTCCCTTAACTTCACCAGCCGTTACCTCTGCAGACTTCCGTAAAATATAGCTTCCGTTACCGTTACCATTCCTTTCTTTCCTTAACATTCAATTATACCATGCTTACCCAAACCTTCGCCTTACCACCATTTAACTTCCATTGTCTTTACCTTTCTATGTCTCTGACCCCTTACCGTCCCTTCCTTTACCTCTACGCCTCTTTGCCTTTGATCTGCATTACCTTTGTATTATCATCCGTCATCGTTGGCTTCCCTTCATGTCCTTTTACCTTCCTTTTACCCTTACCGATCATGTTTTAAAATGTGGCTGGACGGTCATGTTTGGACGTTGCATCCATTTTTCAAACTGCAGAGTCAAGTCATTTTTTGTCACTATTTGGCGAAATATTTATAGCGAATAAAATGAATATTTAAAAGGTGTCCAAATTGCAATGAAAGAGTTGTGCAAAGTTAAGCAGTGTACATGCACTTCTTCACTTTAAGCGCTGGCGACTGTAACAATACTTCCTCCTATCAATAAATATATTTCACTTCCATTCCATTTACTTTTGCCGTTACCTGATCCAGTCAAATCTTCGTTTCACTTTATTTCCCTTCACCCTACATTTGACTCTCCATAACGTCACCTTCCATACCTTTACCGCTGCCATAATATTATTTCCCCCTATCGATACACTCCCTTCTATTCCGTTTACCTCTATCGTTACCTGACGGTATCGTTCTATTTCATTTACCTTTACCGTTACCTGAACAAATCACGGTATCTTTGTTAGGGTTGGGGTTAGGGTGGATTAGGGTGTTGGTTAGGGTTGTGGTGGGTCAGGTTTTGGGTTGGGGTTAGAGTGGGTTAGAGTTTGGGCTAGGGTTGTGGTGGGTTAGGATTAGGTTTATAGGGTTAGGGTTAAAGTTAGTTTTAGGGTTTGGACTAGTGGACCTTTTGATTAGTGGACCCTCGGATTAGTAAACCCAAAGCTATTGATACACTCCATTTACCTTTACCACTACCTGACGGTATCGTTCCATTTACCTTTACCGTTACCTGACCAAATCACGGTATCGTTGTTACAGACGACGCGCGAAAAGAATCGAAGTTGGCAAAGATTCTGACATTCGGAAAGAAACTTGGAAACAAAACGAAAAATCTTTTTCAATCCGTTGACCTTAGCAATACACATACAACAGGAACAGAACAGCATGTGGGTGAGGAGACAAACACACACACACACACACACACACACACACACACACACACACACACACACACACACACACACACACACACACACACACACACACACAGCCGCATATACACTCACGCTGACAAACACATGCACGCCACTGTATCAATAACTTGCATGAAATTAATGAATAAATTATAATTCGATCACAGGAGTATAATTAGTAATGTTATTGGTATTAGTAAAGTATTAGTATTGATATTCGTAATGGTATTGGTCTAAGTATCAGTGTTAGTATCGGTATTGGCATTGGTATTGATATTGGTATTGATATTTGTATGTGTATTGATATTAGTATAAGTATTAGTATTTGGAAAGTATTGGCATCGATAAATTGGTATTGGTTATAATTATTAGTGTTGGTATTCCTAGTATTCCTATAATTATTTATTGTGTAGAACCTCACATTGAAAAAGCCCTGGTAACTCCTCTACTAATTCTATTTCAATAACTGTTATAAAGGTGTCTTGAATTAATTATATTTTTCAAAAGGTTACGTGAGTATTCGTTCCGAGGAGTTTACTGGTGATCGATGGTTTCGTCGTTTCTGTCGCATTGAGCATGGACATCTGAACTGCTACACTGATCAACAATCAACCGATGTTCGTCCGGAGTTCAGCATTGACCTTAGAGGAGCTCAACTTAAACCATCGGATGATGAAACAAATGAATTGAAGATAAAGTTGGTTAAAGATGGAAAGGAACACTGTCTTAAGGTGAGGATAAGGATGAGGTAACAGTGAAGAGTTGATTATTATATGAGTGTTAAAATTAAATACGGGTGTTCAATTAAATCATTAATTCAAGGATGGAAAGGGACACTGTCTTAAGGTGAGAAAGGCGAAGAGAATGGATGGATGGATCCGATTTGACCAGGGTCTATGACAACATAAATTTGATTGGCATATTAAAGTAATTAAAGTACTTAATAAGCAATTTTTAATAAAAGGCAAGGAGGTTAACAGTGAAGAGCTAATAGATTGAATTAATAATTTAAATACGGATGTGCAATTTATTCATTCATTCATTCAAGGATGGAAAAGAACATTGCCTTATTGGGAAAGGGGTGACATTGCAAGGGCGAAGAGAAGCGTTGATGTTTGGGTAGTTTAATTTAAGAAAGTGGAAGGCAGGGGTAGGCCTATGGTTCATTCATTCATTCATTCGTTCGTTCTGTAAACTTTTATAGCGCCTCTTCAAGAAGTCTACTCGGTATTGGCCTACAGTACCTGTTAAGACCAACAGTTCCGTAACATTGCGTTCGACGTGAGGAATGAGAGTCATAGCGAATTCAGTAATTTCGGTAGATAAGTGTTGATATAGAACCATGAAAAACCATTTAAAAGGTGTCTATTCAGTTTAGATTATATTAAAGCACACCAACTTCAGTGACTTAACAATGTCGACCACCAAAAACTCATATAGGATCGTGATAAAACATTTAAAAGGTGTCTAAGTGCATAGATCAGTGAATGTTCATATTGCAGATGAGTGATACAATGCAA